>JALPQI010013494.1:0-33735 GCA_025490895.1 Thaumatotibia leucotreta | reverse complement strand
GCACACATACATTCATCTTCATAGAAGTTTGTTTTTTTTTATTCAGAATAGGTACACGTTTGACCTCGATCATACCTGCTGGTAAGTGATGATACTGATGATGCAGTATACGGTGGAGCACGTTTACCTATGAGATACCTATTCACTATAAAGTTTGTTTCTATATGCCACATCCCCATAACATAGCATAAGCACAGAGTCACCTTTTCATTTGAGAAATGTTCCATATTATTTATCAATCAGCTTAAAAGTCAAATGTTATTCACAAAATTCCCATTTCATATTATTTCACTTTCCTTCACAACTTATAAAACTTTGTTAGAATTCTTTGAATCAAAATAGGCAAGACTACTATGATAAAAACTGTGCAATCAAGAACTGCTTCTAACTTTCCAATGTCGTCTTTACTTTCCTTCTAGTTCTAACTACTTAGTCACAACATCAGATATATTTTCTTTTATTTGTAATGAGTTTACTCATGGCCACAGACTAGCCAAGGGCAGAGATATGGTCTACGATGGAGTGAGTTCGCCCAGAAGGTGCCTATTCACCTATGTATAGTCCTAGATGTACTGCATAGGTATCACACGAATTTGACATGATAATAAATCATCCTATTTTGTCCCTTAACATAAGGATATTAAAGGATACAAGCTAAATTCACCCTTAACACGTTTGCCCCCAGTACTGTTTCACTAAGTTTTACCGATCGAAATTACCTTGTAGAACTCCTATGCCAGTGACACGCATGTGTGACCAGAAAGATTGTACTCCTATGCCGGCGACACAACATTTGTGTTAAAAATGTTCGTATTTGTATGTCACTGGCATAGGAGTAAGAATTTCAGTTATGGTAGTGGCGTAGGAATAAGGTTATTTTGATCACATATATGTATCACTAGCATAGGAGTCAGATTATTTTGATCACACATGCTGTGTTACCGGCGTCGAACGTGTTAAGGTTAGCAACAAAGTAGGATGTTTTTGTAAGTACACACTCATTTACATATCCCATTTATATGTTCACAATAACAGTAAACAAAATAACACTGGTTTCAGTTAGATGTAATTAGAACCCCCACACAAATGAATGATTAATACCGCAATTTACCTTGAATACTACTGTACTGCATTGTATATAGAAGGACAGGAAAATATCAAGAGAATATGTCTATTTATAGCCACCTAGAACTAACATCCTTGGTTACAAATTGAGCAAAGTGTTGTTCTGTTTAAAAATAAACCAAGTATGACTATGACCCAACTCACAGAGAGCTGATTTTATTTATATGGCAATGGTTCCTAGCAAACCTATGGACCTAGCGTACCTAGTAGCTATTGACATGATGAAACATTGTTTCACTTTAGTTGCATGTTCTGCAGACAGATGTCTGAAATGCGCAAAATTAAACTCTTGCCACGTTGACACAATGTTGAAACATGGTGGGAAACATATTCCCTCTGCCTTATAAAGGGTTAAGTATCTGGGGAAACACCTTATTGAATTTAAGTATTTATCGTCATTATTGTGTAGAATGTGACGTCTGCGGAAAAGGGGATTTATGCCAAATGGGTAAGTTTTTTAAATCTTTGTAAGGGTTTTACGGACTTTGAGATGGCTGCCTTTGCTACATGCTACATGACACCTTGGGTGCCTGAGAACTTATTCTTTATATGAAACTCTATCTAGAGAATATTATCCATACCAACTTATGTTGAACTGTGAAATGAAATAAATACTGATGTATGCCACTGTCTTAGCAGGAAGAATTGAGTTAGAACATTTAAAATGGCCAGTTTAAATGGAATAACGTAATTCTATCACATACATTTATACTAAAACTCATCACCTTGAACAATGTTTCCCCTCAAATCCATGGATTAAACAGATAAGATTATATTGTTAAGTGTTAATCTGTTAATATCTAAAGTTGTACAAAAATCTATGTGATGATTAACAAAACATATTTTGAAGGATGGTAGGTATGTTGCACACATGATTTAGTTGTTTAACACTGTACAAAAGTTAAGTTTTGACATCATTCAAAATAACTTTGTTTAGGGAGTATTTTCATAATTCTGCATAATATCTGGAAATATTATTCCTCACTTAACATGTTTGCCGGATTATAATTAGTTGACATAACTGGGATTCAAATTAATATTATATGTGTGCTGAAAATGTAATCCAATAGTAACAAAGCACAAAAATGTAGACGTTTTCATGATGTTGTTTCTATTTGAGATAAAATTAAAATAAAGTTATTTATGTAGTTTAGTTGTGATATTTCTACATTCTAATGTAAACCCTGTAAACATGTTATCAATGAAAGAATTTTTAATTTAGAGAGTTCTCTATTCCTTACTCATTTCTATTTTCTGCCTTCAACAAGTTATATTGCCATTATAACCATTATTAAACTAGGATATAAGTACATATGAACCTTATTTTATAATTGTGTAAACTACATTCTCAGTTGATTTCAGTCAATGTAAACAATATGAAAGTGTGTTCTCAAGACTAGATAAATAAATTAAAAATAAGGTACTGTAAATTATAATACGTATAAGCTATAAAACAATTACCTAAGCAAATTAAAAACCGTTTAAATAATTACTTCGTCAGATAATTACCTGCCGTTGAAAACAATATACACTAAAATTTATAAGACACAACGGTATATGATGGCACTCAAATGAAATGGATTTTTGTGATACGTGGACTCCCGCGAAGTGCGGACACAACACATCAGCGGCCCAAAAACGAAGCTTTTACAGTTATTCACGTTGGGTGTTAACTAGTCAAGTGGTTATTCTAGTTCGGAGACGCTTTACATTACGATATTACGTCTCCTAATCACCACCCAAAAATGTTTGTTTTTTACAAATACACAAAAACGATGCATTCACAAAAACTTACATATAGATAGAAAAATATGAATTACCTATTCACAATGCTGACTTTTTATACGACACAAATCACGGCTGCACGCGATTTCATTAATTTTTTATAACAGAAAAAAATGTCGTCACTGTGAGAGATGATGACAGATACTAGTTGTGTGACCCGAGCAAAAATGTGAAATTTATATTTGATGTGGTAACACTGAGAACAAAGGGCAATAGGGCTGCGACCAAATAATATTCGACAAAATACCGGTTTTCGAGGGTTCGTTCTAAAAATACGTTTACCTTTAAAAATTAGTTCGTAAATTATCCCCATGTTAGAAGAAAATATGCGCGACACACGAAAGGTTACTATTGAAGGGCTATAACAAGAAATTGTAGCATATACAAACAAGAATCTTACCTGGCATATCTTATTGGTCTTTACTACTGTTTCATCTTTCTTTTTTCCTCTCAATGTTTCAACACTAATCTCTTTGTACTGCGTTACTGTTAGTTTCAATGATTTTTGCTTTAGTTTCGGACTGACTTCTGCCCAATTAGAATCTGTAACAAAATAAATCTAAATAAGCATAATATATATCTAAGTACAGCTATACCTAGCCGAGGTTCATAATTGTAATGAACCAGATTTCTTGACTTTATGACAATATAGAAGTGCGACAAACTGCAAATTGGTTCGCGGTAGCACCGGAGTACCTAAATCTAAATACATTTTAGGAAAAGTTCAACGGAACATCGAATAACACCTAGAATATTTGTCTTATGGTATTTTCATTGAATGTTTCCTCATTTTCAATTTTATCCGAGCAATTCGATACTAGCTACTCTCTACAAGGTGACCACGAGGAAAAGGAAAAATTCTAACTTCATATTCCTGAGACTAAAAGAAGCAAAAATGTTAAATTAGTTTTGGTGAAATCTGCAAAAAAATTGTTTTTCAGTTTTTTTGATGTTTTGAATGCCTTAATACACAAAAAAAGGATTTTATGAATCAAGCTATCGCAAAAAATGCGCTTTAAAGTTTTTTTTACATTTGCTAGGTAATTAAAGATTTTTTGTTCATTTGATGTCTGTCAATTAAGCGTGACAAGACTAAGACAACATGGTGACAAAATGGTCTCCTAAAATGCGTTTATCATAGTGTAACGGTCTAAAACGGTTTTAAGAAAAAAACAAATTTTCGCTGTTGAATTCTTCTCTAACATATAACGAAACCCGTAATTAATTATCAATTTTTTTGTACAAAACTCTTCTTAGGAATTAGAAGGTTAGGTAAATTTTCAGCACTTTGAAGGCCATTTTCTCCTAGCAGGTTGAGTTTGGGCAGCAAAAAAAAATACGTGTCCGTTATTTTAAACTACTCTATAACATATATGTATCAAAATGAATCAAATCGGAGTCGGACGGGTACTCTTCCTTGTGAGATAGGTTGATGATGTAAGATACAATTTAATCTTACCTATATACTCGAGTAATGTAGCAGACTGTTTCGGGCAACGATGGAACAGCTGCCTCCAAGTAGCATTACAAGAGTCGTCACGTTGCAAGCAATTCACCAGGCTCTCCACTAATACCCTATTGTATGCGTCCAGGTTGGAACCACTCAAGTATTGGTTGGGAAGTTTCTTTATTATCTGGTTGAAGGTCACTTGTAGTTTAGCGCCGCTTTTATTGAAGTATATATCCTGGAACAAGATGTTTATTCTAGAGGCTGTTCATCGTTACTTGACTTAACTAGGTACAGCCACCATCAGATATATCGTAGCGCTCAAAAATATCTTAACACGCCTCTATCGATATCGCAATAAAGGCGTTTTCAAATATTTTTGAATGCTCCGGACGCTACGATATATCTGATCAGTGGCGTAACTATACCATCTGGGGCCTGTGGCAAATTATTTTGATGGGGCCCTATCAGTAAAAATCGTCACATTGTACTCAGTTTAATTTTAAATTTAAAATTCACGGTCTCTTGGGCCGGGGCCCTCTTGGGTCGGGGGCCCGTGGCATAATGCCAGCCCTGCTACCCTATTGTTACGCCACTGTATCTGATGGCCACTGTAGTATAGTACATTACGATACAAGTGCAGGCGCGGCTCCAAGGGGGTGGGCAAAGGGGGCACTTGCTCCCCCCTGACACTGGACCGTTAAAAAATAGATTTCAGTATAAAACGTTGTTGCGGTAGTGCTGCCCTACCCACGGCGCCGCTGGCTGTACTGCTACTCTTTAAACGCGGACATAATCATTCAGCTCGCAAGTAGTTACAGTGAAATGCATTTTTTTATAAACCTCTTTTGTGTATCTTCTGTCGTTCACATTCCCACAGGGTGTTAATTCGGCACTGGATTTAAAAACGAAATGCAAATCAGCAAAATACTATCATATCATAACTAAGTCAACTGAAAACGTCGTTCAATACAAGTGCGAAAAGGAAATTTGTCACTCGTGTCGATTAAAGATACTCCCTTCGGCGATGTTTTAATTTATCGCCACGAGTTTTTACTTAATTTTTTTCGCACTTGAATTGTACTATACGTATGTAAATACTATAAGCCCGTTCTGAAATATGCTATAAAACTTTATACACGTACAGTCAAGTGCAAAAATATGCATCAAAAGAATCCTCTTATAAATATGTTACGACGGAATGAAAGTGCACTGGGACATATTTTTGAGCATTTATATACGCCTTATTTTGCCTTTGACTATACACATAAATAAACCAGCATACCTTATATTTACTTAATTGCTTCATAAGGTCACTTGACACATCCTTCGACAATCCCTTCTTGTTCACCATATCGAACATCGCCAAAAGCTGATCCTGGGTGACAGTAGCGGTCATACTGTGTCGGTCCAACAACTGGCACAAATACCCTACGACGTACTTAGAATAATTCTTTAATTCTATTATTGGAAGGAATAATTCTTGCCACGCTGAAAAGAAGAGATAATATTAGTGAAATTGTTACGTTTGTGAAAGACGTAAGTCTAAGGTCTTTGGCTTCAACCAGAAAACTTTACAAGCCTACAATTCTACAACATTGACTTTTTTTTAAATAAAAAAAACTTAGGACTAGGGTAGGGCTAGGACACATAATATATGTTTGTCACTTACTAAAGCCTTCTTGGTTTAATTGTAAAGGTGCGTTTAAACCAAAAGAGCATTCGCTGTTCTAGCGCCCGTTCTACGAAATCAACCAATCACGTTTTGTGTACCGATCGAATTTCGTAGAGTCGGAGGTTAGAACAGCGAATGCTCTTTTAGTTTGAACGCACCTTAAGTGATTTGTATGGAATTTGTAGACATATTTTTGTATGAAAATTTATATATTTTTGTAGAATTGCACGCTTGTAAAGTTTTGTAGGATAGGCCACTAGCCTGCTACCGCTAAAAACGAAGTTCGCAAATTTCGAGTATCTTTCTCCGTTACACCAACGAAGGCGTCATTAGAGTGACAGAGACGCTGTTCCATAGAAAATGTTAAAAACATGTATGTGGGTTAGATCAAAAATTGTGTAAGTTAGTTTTCACCTTGTCTAATTTACATAGTTAACCTCTATAGAAAGTTTAGAATCATTAATCGATTCATAATATTATCTTGAATCACTTTTATGATGAAAATTAGGATTATCGTCAAAAATATATTTCTGTCACGTTCGCTATCTTACTCTCACCTCTATGTTTTGGTACCTCAAGTTCGCAGAATCATTAAAATCACTTAACCCACGTGTAAGACACCGTTTCACAGAAGCTACTGCATGCTTGATATAAGATAAAACTGACAAGATGTTATCTCATTTAAGAGGTGTCATGATAAGAATGTGATAAATTTAATAGTTGTAACCGGAGAACGGTCGTGTTAAATAAAGGAGTATATTTAAGGACTATACACTAAACCAATTGGAGCCTTTGGCTATTTTAGAACAATGTCCATAGCGTCACTTTGACATGGTTCCTGAGAGGCTTAGGTTAGGAATTCTAATGACTATACAGTCTACTAATTTGAAACCTGTACTCTAGACCCTTGTCACTCTAACTATTAAACAATTACAAAGTAAGTACGAAAAAGGATAAAAAAACTGTAACTTGAAACTTATCTATCTTTCTTTATTCTGGTAGGAATTGTGAAGACTGGCACTCTTCGCTAGAGATGTTACGCTGAACTTTACAGTCCAACTTAGTGTCTCACTTTTCAAACCCACGGAGAAGTCGTTGAGTCCCCCCTGGCCGAAAGCCCATAACAGCGACAGCCCTATTGGTGGTTGGTTCTCGTAGGAGTTGCGAAGACTGGCACTCTTTACTGTAGATGCTACGCTGAACTTTATAGTCCAACTTAGTGTCTTACCTTTTAACCCCACAGAGAAGTCGTTTAGTCCCCCCTGGCCGAAAGCCCAAAGCAGCGACAGCCCTATTGGTGGTTGGTTCTGGTAGGAGTTGCGAAGACTGGCACTCTTCGCTATAGGTGCTATACAGAACTTTACAGTTAAACTTAGTGTCTCACCTTTCAAACCCACGGAAAAGTCGTTGAGACCCCCTGGCCGAAAACCCATAGCAGCGGCAGCCCTATTGGTGGTCGGTTCTGGTAGGAGTTGCGAAGACTGGTACTCTTTAATATAGATGCTACGCAGAACTTTAAAGTCAAACTTATTGTCTTATCTTTTAACCCCACAGAGAAGTCGTTGAGTCCCCCCTGGCCGAAAGCCCATAGCAACGACAGCCCTATTGGTGGTCGGTTCTGGTAAGAGTTGCGAAGACTGGCACTCTTTACTGTAGATGCTACACTGAACTTTACAGTCCAATTTAGTGTCTCACCTTTTAACCCCACAGAGAAGTCTTTGAGTCCCTCTTGGCCGAACGCCCATAGCAACGACAGCCCAATTGGAGGTCGGTTCTGGTAGGAGTTGCGAAGACTGGAACTCTTCGCTATAGATGCTACGCTGAACTCAGTCCCAACTTAGTGTCTCACCTTTCAAACCCACAGAGAAGTATTTAGGCCCCCCTGGCCGAAAGCCCAATGAGTGGTCGGTTCTGGTAGGAGTTTCGAAGACTGGAACTCTTCGCTAGAGATGTTACGCTGAACTTTACAGTCCAACTTAGTGTCTCACCTTTCAAACCCACGGAGAAGTCGTTGAGTCCCCCCTGGCCGAAAGCCCATAGCAACGACAGCCCTATTGGTTGGTTCTGGTAGGAATTGCGAAGACTGGAACTCTTCGCTATAGATGCTATGCAGAACTTTACAGTCCAACTTAGTGTCTCATCTTTCAAACCCACGGAAAAGTCGTTGAGTCCCCCCTGTAGATGCTACGCTGAATACAGTCAAACTTAGTGTCTTACCTTTTAACCCCACGGAAAAGTCGTTGAGTCCCCCCTGGCCGAAAGCCCATAGCAACGACAGCCCTATTGGTGGTCGGTTCTGGTAGGAGTTATGAAGACTGGAACTCTTCGCTATAGATGCTATACAGAACTTTACAGTCAAACTTAGTGTCTTACCTTTTAACCCCACAGAGAAGTATTTAGGCCCCCCTGGCCGAAAACCCATAGCAACGAAAGCCCAATGAGTGGTCGGTTCTGGTAGGAATTGCGAACACTGGCACTCTTCGCTAGAGATGCTACGCTGAACTCAGTCCAACTTAGTGTCTTACCTTTTAACCCCACGGAGAAGTCGTTGAGTCCCCCCTGGCCGAAAGCCCATAGCAGCGACAGCCCTATTGGTGGTCGGTTCTGGTAGGAATTGCGAAGACTGGCACTTTTTGCTAGAGAGGCTACGCAGAACTCTGGGTTTTCCAATGCCAGCATTTGAAGTAGTAAGCGGTGGCCATTCACTAGTTGACCTGAAGGAAAAATAATAGGTATATCTATCTGGTTCGTAAAGTTTTTAAATGATTTGTGGACACTTAAATTTATCATTTTTCCCGGCGTTGGGAGCGTATAAGCCCTGTGTGTGATATAATACATTGAGATATTGCTGCGAAAAAATTATGTTTCCTTTTCGCACGAGTATTGTACGACGAAATGTGCCCTGTGGCTCATTTCGTGACACCAAAGCTGAGTGCAGCCCATTTAGCGCAATCTGTTATTATATAGTTATTATTTATAGTTATTAAAAGTTGTGTTGTGCTAATAAAGTAAATTTTCTTTCTTTTTAGTACAGATGGCCTTCCGAAGTTTCGACCTGATAAAAAATTAACCACTTCACGCACTAGCGCGTAAATAGGCACCATCTGTACTGAAAAATTAATTTAAAATATGTACCTATTTTAATCTATATAATACCTTTGCGTAAAATGGTTTATTATCATATATTAATCCCTGATTTTTTGATGATATTCAAAAATATATCTATCTGGGTCGCGTTGTATAAAGTTACATTTTACAATTTCGCTGTTTGCCTCTCTAACGCACACGCACGCGCGTATTGGCTAGAAAGAGAGGCAAACAGCCAAATTGTAACTTAATAAAACGTGACCCTGGATAGGCTGGATATCAGGGGCCTATTTCTCGAAAGCTTGTAACTTGTAATACAAGTGGAAGCCCTTATCTAATTTATAGTGTTAAAAAAAGACTTCCGCTTGTATTACAAGTTACAAGCTTTTGAGAAACGGACCCCTGTTCATAATTATTATACAACTGACGATTGTTGTAGGTACTATTGGCACTTGTGCAACAATTCATAAAATACAGTCTGGAACATTCAGTTCAATTCTAGAAAAAATAATGACTATACTTAAGTACTATAACGTGTAAACGTTTGTATTCAGCCTAATAATAATATATATTTAAGTTTATTTAATAATTAATTAGGTACCCATAATGGCCCTAATTTACAAGATTAATTTCACGCAAGTCGGCACTCGGGGAAAAAAATGTAATCATGTGGCGTAACTGACACAAAAAAGTTTAAAAAGCAATTGTTATCGACAAAGTGCCTTTGCATTTATTTGCACGTGCATTCCATAAATTTAAACAGATGTTATCGGTTTTTTATGACGAACTTCACGGTAAGTTATTATTATTACGTTATGTACAGTCGCCACAAGATGTATCAGCGTCCGGAGCGTCCAAAAATATTTGAACACGCCTTTATTGCCACGACGATAGAGGCGTGTTTAGATATTTTTGAGCGCTCTGAACGCTACGATATATCTGACGGCGACGTCGGCGACTTTTGCCTGTGAGTTGAGGTATCTTCAATATTAGGGTCATTCTTTGAAAATATATCCGGTCTTATTCATCTGTCATATACAAAATGAAAAAGACAGGAATAAAACGCAAACGCAGACATATTTTCCAAGAATTACCCATCACAGAACAGAAAAAACAGTTTTTATTATTCCGTGTTCAATATAGTGGACCAACGTCACTAAGTACCTATATAGTTGTTATTATTACTTATTTAACATGTGTACCTGACGATTTTTCAGAAATTACTCGGAACAGGAATTTATGGGTAGGCCAAATGTGAACATATTTAGTAAAAGGTCCCATTTTTTTGTTGCTTGTCCATAAGAATAACGACAGTTAGCAATACATATGTATAAGCAAATTAAGTCTTTATGGCAATATCAATCTATCAATACAGTCTGAATCTTTAGTTTAGGTAGTTGAAACAACTGATCCATTCAAAAATTAATCTATGTGCTAGTGAGGTAATTTTCTGGTTGGTTCTTAAAATAATAGACATTTGGTGCACTCTGTTGTTTAGATTTTTTTTGTGCATGTTGCTTTTAAACAGTTCAAATAATTAGGTAAGGTGGGAGGGTTAAGTTAACACTAAATAGTCCTAAATAGCATCAAAGATGGACGCTACCTTAACACTAAAATAGTCTTAAAAATAACATACCTCTACTCATATCATTGGCTAAAGCGGTGAGTGTAACATCAAAGAATAACTGAGTATTAGCCTTCCCAGCATCTGCTAGCACCTTCTCCAACAAGCTCTTCAGCTCCGAAGGTACCACTGACAGAGGATACAAAGGATCCTGGGCAGCAAATGTTGGATCATCTACTTCTATTTGGGTTTTTGAATTGAGGAAATTGGCTACTTCTTTCAGCCAGACCAGAGGAGCGTTGCTGAACCGGATTTTGTTGGTTGCGATCAGGTTGGCTAGCTCAGTGGAGTCAATCTGAAAATAGAACTTTGTATAAGATTTCTCCAAAAATCATCATCATCATCATCAGCCAATTGACGTCCACTGCTGGACATAGGCCTCCCCCAGAGAGTTCCACAAAGATCGGTCGTGAGCTGTCCGCATCCATTGGACACCCGCAACCTTTACAAGGTCGTCGCTCCATCTTGTGGGGGGCCTTCCCACGCTGCGCCGTCCAGTGCGTGGTCGCCACTCGAGAACACGCCGACCCCACCGGTCATCGGTCCTCCGGGCAATATGGCCAGCCCACTGCCACTTCAACCTGGCGATTCTTCGGGCTACGTCAGTCACTTTCGTTCTTCTGCGGATCTCGTCATTCCTGATCCACGTCGCTGAGTAGGCAATCGAAACGATTTTGCAGTTCGAGCTGGAAGCTCTCGGGGTTTTGGAGTTGGATCGGTGCTGGTCGGAGCGTAGACTTTATCAATCGAGATCGCTCTAGCTTGACGCTTATATTTAATATGCCCCTTACAAGGCGGTGATCGCTTCCGGTTTTAATCGCGTTGATCACAGAGACATCATTAAATATATGCTTCTTAGTCGACATGATAAAGTCAATCTCGTTTTTGGTTGCACCATCTGGGCTCATCCAGGTCCACTTCCTGTGTTCTCGCTTCTTGAAGAAGGAGTTCATCATGTAGAGTCCCTCCTTCTCCATAAAACTGGCCAGTAAGTGACCCCGGTCATTACGAGACCCAACCCCAAATTGCCCCACTCTCAGCTCATCATCGTTTCGCTTGCCCAATTTCGCGTTAAGGTCCCCCATAACGATGGTGAAGTAGGTTTCAGGACTGTGCATGGCTTTTGATATGTCCTCATACACAGCTTCTACCTCTTCGTCGGAGTGTGAAGAAGTCGGAGCGTAGACCTGTATGACCTTCAACGAGTACCGCTTGGATACTCTGAGTATAAGGTCCGCCACCCTAGTCGACACACTCTCGATCTTCACCACGTTGCTCACGAGGGACTTGTGGACGAGGAACCCGACACCTCCCTGGGACTGTTGGTCGCCCTCCCGGAAATAGAGCAGGTTACCGGACTTGAGGGTTATCGTGTCCTCACCCTCTCTTCGGACTTCCGATAGCCCAATAACGTCCCATCGTAACCCGCTCAGGTCTTCCTCAAGCTCAGCCAATCTCTCGTCTGTCCGCAGTGTGCGCGTGTTAAATGTTGCCAGGGCCAAAGGTTGTCGGTGGTGGTAGCCGGATCTTCCCTGGAGATTCTTCGCACCCCTGACTCCGCTAGTGCCTTGACCGCTACCAAAGCCAGAGCACCGGGAGTCACCGGAACCTCGGGGCCATTTTTTGTGTGTGCTTGTCATAGGGGGTAAATGCCATAATCGCCACGCTTGGCAGGCGGGTCGGCGATCGCAGTTTAGTACACCGCATTACAGGGATGCTGCTGCCCATCCACCGGTGGTTTTGGACGTAGTTTAACGACATACCCGGGTCGAAAAATATGCATCTCCAAAAATCTCCTAAAAATATGCATGCTCTACCCTGAAATTGAGTTAACACTGAAGGGAATTAAGATATGTAGAAATATACAAATGATTCCATTTAACCCTTCATATGCATATTTAATGCAAAAGCAATTACATAATATTGTGTTACATCTCAAGGTTTGATTAACCCCTCATGTGTGGCGAATATTTTTTTCTTATAGTTTTCCCGTACACAGATCCATGCTCCCGCATATGATGGGTTAAGTATAAGTCTGACAGAAGATCTAAATAAGAATGGTTAAGGGTTGATTATTTACCTATACTGTATTTTATTTCATTACTTAGTATTTATTCAAAGGCTTATTGAATAAGCAAAAATATATGTTTTCTAAACTTGTTAATTAATTGATTATACTATTGATATTTATCTAATAAGAAATTTTAAATTTCTTTGCTGTTACGAAGTTACAATACATTTATTAAGGTGCAGTATGCATGACAGTATAATTATTATGTTGGTTAAATAATGTTTCTTTAAATAATACACTTGACATACTTGTTCGGAAATAAAACATAATTGAGAGCATTCTGTAACCATTTTGTGTTACTTAACTACGTAACAAGTACAATGTATACAAAGTGAAAGGATTTCAATACCTACTCCAATTGTAATTGTATGGAATATAATTGTAAAAGGTAAACAATTATATCTGGAGTATGGGCTAATTAGTGAACGATTAAATATGTTGGAATTCTGAAAGTTTACGACATTAGTCTAATGAGATAAATGAGTCCAGCTAATGAGTTTTGATTTAACTAATTTTGACCATGCAATAGTAGTAAAAAAAAGTAATATTTAATTGTTTTGAAATACGTACAACTTCAAATGCTCCTTCAATGGTTTTCGGCGGTTTCGGCTTGGGTGGTTCAGCTTTCTTCTTATTTTTGTTCGGCTTCTTTCCGTTTGCCTTAGGGTCGTCGATCTCCATGCCAGCATAATACGATTTAGCCTGTGGCACTGCAAAATAGCTCACAGTTAAATAATTTTATTATAAACAGTAAACAATTGAAATAATTGGGGTAACAATTCAACTTACCGACGTCCTCAGATTTCGGTCCATTACGATTAGGCTTCTTTTCCTCCTCCTTAATTGGTTTTACTTTTCCATTTTGGGACTTCTTGCTCTTACCTACAACTTCCCATTGACCGCTAGACATATTGGTGTATAAATGATTTTATTTATGTAAATTACAATTTTTGTAAATAAGGCAAACGCGACGAGGTACACGTCAAAATCAAAATATCCAAAAACGTCAAAAATGAAAGCACCTCTGCTATTGGTCCATGAAATTCCACATGACAAGACGTGGCAATGCATTCCGTTGCACGAACTGCAGTGTTGTGAGTGCAATTTTGATGATTACAATTTTTTTCTATCTGATTTGGACTGAAATAAAATTAATAATATGATTAATGTGCTATAAATATTACTAATGAATCAATTATATCCTGTGAATTATACATTCAGAAGCATTTCTCAGAAGAAATTTATATTTTCGATTTTCTCGGTTTTTAGTGCAGCCCATTGAGCGATCCACGGATCGTGAAAAAAAAGGTACATCACTAGATCAGTCGTTTTCCGATTCTTCGGAGCGGGTGACGGATGGACTGAGCAAATTTTTATTGTTTTCGTTTTCGCGACCCGTCAGAAGAAAAATTACAATTTATAAACAAATATAGGAATTATCGTGTTCGTGTTGTGATTGATTTCAGACTTGGTTAATCGTGAGTTAACAGTGATTAGATATGGAGGACAAATTGATGTTAGGCGATGTAAATAGCACCTTGAGAGAAAGGGTGTTTTTTGCAGCCAGGGACGGAATGTCCTTAACTCTTTACGCGTTATTATACGAAAAAACAACAGACGAAATAGATGATCTATTGAACAGCGTAAGTAAACAATTGCCTTTCTTTCAAAAAAGCTATATGATTGCAAAGTGCTTCGGTTTTGTCATCTAGCGATCTAGAAGTCACGTTACAATCTATTTATAACACCGTGTACCTTCTACGCGTTATGTAGTTATCTGTGTGTTGTTTAATTATTTTACGCGTCTTTATCGTGATATTTACGCCTCTATTTATTGGTGTTGGGTAACCTTGGTGTACTTGTGGAGTTAGACGCCTCGTGAATTGGTTTGGCTCCAAATTGTTACTTCCTTTGTGATATTTTGGTGCATTTACAGGTAAATGACATGTCATTGAACTTGGTAAGACTTTGGGATTTATATTTGTTGTGATGACACAAAAACATGCTTCTCTGTTTCTCTTATTTCCTGTAAATATTGGGTGTTGATAAGATACAAGGCAGTGGTTAATGTTATCTTGATCAAAGCATGCTTATGCAATAATAATTATTAATTGAAACAAGAATTGAAAGTTATGAATGACTCGGCTAAACTTTGGTTCCTACAACAGTTGTAAAGATAAGAATATTTTTATCAATCATTGACATTAACATATCATATTAAATTGTTTACTCATATCTTTTTTGGTGGCTTAAGTAATATACTATAACTAAATGTAACAATGTATTGTAATGTGTGGCCGTGTATTTTGCACAAAATTTATTAAGAAAATTGTCTTCATAAGATTCTTGCATTATTTGATACTAGGCAGTTACTATAATAATTACTTATTAAAGTAATTGTATGGGCAAGTGGATCTGACATCTAGATTTTTTTTATTGAGCTTAGATGATACTCTATTATATCATCAAAAGCTTCTTTATTATTTATGTAAATAACTTAAGTAGTCATTTGTTATTGTTCCATTTACTTTTCATGAACACCTATCCCCTTCCAATAACATTTTCAACCTTGTTGTTATTTTTTGGTTTTATGAATATAAAAAAGTAGCACAGTAATGATAAAAATTTAAATTGTTTTTTTTTACTTACTATGTAGGTGATGCGATATGATTTCATATGAATTTAACACAAATTCATTGTTAAATTTTTTAACAATAACAAAATCCAGAATAATGGCAGCTGTACACAAAGCAATTCACTTACGCCAATCTAGTGTTGCACAAGTACACTGTAATGTGTATTGTAAGATACTTGTGCAAATTTCAAATTTCGTCGGTTGACAACCAGATCTCACTAAGTAACAAATACCTACTTGAAATAAAGCTCGTATCTCAGTTTAGATTCAATACTGAAATACGAGGTTGCTAAGAGTAGTGACAGTTTTTATAGTGAGTTTTGCTTGTCAGCCGACGATTTATATTTTGTTCAAGTCTAAACTGGCACAAGTAAATCTCTTTGTATGGCTACCATTGGTCACATCATTACTCAGTGCATCAGCATATTTGTGATTGTGACCCAGTTTTTTGGCATGCAACACATCTGTATGTGATTCACATAGCTATGAATATTTAATTCTATTTACACATAGAATGGTTAATCAGTGAATAGAAATATTGAATGAATTATCTACTGATAGCATAGTCTATGGTTAGGTCCACCGCTTATGCTATTGGCACATGTTTTTGCCACAATATTTCCAATAAATCAATGAGATGCAATACAACACAGTGTCTGTGTACATTATATTATATGAGTGATAGAGAGATTACAAATGTAAAAAGAATGCCCGTTTTGGAAAAAAATACAAACACTATTTAGGGTTTAGTAATTTTACACAAACAAAATCATTTTTGAATGATATGCTTCAAAAAATTTTAAATCTTGGGATGAAATTATATGTGATATAATATAATACATTTCCATATTTTTATTTTATGAATAACTGTTGTTGTAATCACAAGCAATATTAATTGCAAATTGTGATATCATATCAAGTATCTTTTTTTCTTTGAGAGCATGGTGTGACCTTCGGATAAAACTTGAACTTAGTCAAATTTTATCTCGAATTTTGTTCATTCCAACTTACTAATTATAATAATGATTATTTTACAAACAAAAATTATATGTGGTATTTGTTACGCTCATTAAAAGTTCTTAACTCATTATGAAAATGAAAGTTTGTACTCAAATACAAAGATTTATATAGACAACTGCCATGCATTTTGGCAAGTTAATATCAAGCGTTTATTAATTGTCATTATAAATTAACTAAATTGCTTGTAAACTTGGCAAAGTAATACTATAATTTGGAGTATCTGCAATCTTTATTGAGGTGATATGCTTGTCGCAGTCATATGATAAACAGCTAAATAGACTTGTGTGTTATTAGACTTATTAGGAATAAATATAGGCCAGGCCCATGTTCCTAAGGACTACTTATAGATAGCACATAATAACATGAATAATAATAACTAATAGCAATATGAACTGAACATCCACTGCTTCATAAGAGTGTGATTTAGCTATAAAAAAGCCGAAGACGTCTGACTGACGACGCTGAACGTAGGCCGCATCGTGTGGACTCCTGCGACCTGCACCAGCTCATCATTCTCACTTATACATAGTCAACTAATTGCAATTGGAACCCTAAGCCACTCGGGAATCTTGTCACAGGGACGATTAGGGTTGCCAGACGTACTGTAATATAAAGTAGTTATTGTTCTGTATTTTACTTAACGATTTACGAGACGTAGTTGATACATTACTGCGACCGCCAATCCGCTTGCCCAGCGTGGCGATTATGGGCATTTACCTCGTAATGCATACGCATAGTTAATAGGAGAGCTATACGTCCAGCAGTGGACTATCACGCTGATGATGTTACGAGACGAGACGCATACAGTACCTACGCTAACTTAATTGAAAACTTAACTGATTCAGTATCAAAAAAATACATGGTGAGTTTACTGGCTTAATTAATAACTGTATATCTCAAACTGAATCTGGCAACCCTAGGGACGATATAAATCACGATCAGATTATAAGAAATATTTTATTGTCATTTTTAAATGCTTCTAGAGTGGCCTAGAGTTCCAATTTTGAGTGTACGTACACTCGCCAGACCATCCTATCTTCAAGTGAAATTGAACCTTATATCTGAGCACGAATCATGAATCTGATGTGCGCCGCAGTTTTATGATCGAGCTGTGTGATTTGGCAACGCGCTGTCACCTGTGAATTTTACATCCGTAAACACAAATATATCTTTTATAATACATCATCGGCATATCTCAGTCCACTGCTGGACGTAGGCCTCTCCTATTAACTATGCGTATAGACGCTTTAGGAGGTAAATGCCCATAATCACGATGCTGGGCAAGCGGATTGGCGATCGCAGTAATGTGTTCACTATGATGACGCTGCCGCCCATTGTCAATTTTCTATTAAAGAATGGTCAGCGACACTTCAATCCCTTACTGGACTCTTACGACACCCACGGGAAGAGTTGGGATGGTGACCAATGTATTCTTCCTACCGTCACCACACTGCAATCTTTTATAATACCAATAGTATATCCGGGTTTAAGATTAGAAGTCATGGTGGGATATGTGGGCAGCCCACAGTGGGCTATGCCACTTTTGTGACAGAATAACAACAAAAAAAAACATGCTTGACATTACAAGCCTTAATTGCTACCAAACACAACATATGTCAGGCTACAACGTTGCTCAAAAATATCTGAACATGCACTCTAACGCCATCACAATAGAGGCCTGCTCAGACGTTTGTGAGCACTCAGGCCGTTCCGATATATCTGATGACTGTTTAGGCAAGTTTATACATGAAACATTTGTTCCCAGGATGTCTGCTGTGACGGAGTCAAATGCACACCCCTCATCGCGTCAGCGAGACACGGGCGCGAGGGCGCCGTACGGATACTTCTCGACAAATTCCGGCCACCGGTCCGGTTGGAGACAGAAGGCACCGTCAAGTTTGACGAGTACGTCATTGAAGGTGAGCGTGAGATGTGAAGCGTCTGGATAGTTCTAGAATTGGTCTCGACCATTGAGCGTGCATTTAACTGCACGCTCAATGAGTCAGCGAGGAAAGATGCGAGGGTGCTGTACGGATACTTCTCGACAAATTCCGGCCCCCGGTCCGGTTGGAGACGGAGGGCACCGTCAAGTTCGACGAATACGTCATTGAAGGTACGCGTAAGATGTGAAGCGTCTGGATAGTTCTTGACATGGTCCCTACTATATGCATGCTCAATGAGTCAGCGAGGCAAGACGCGAGGTTGCCGTCCGGATATTGCTCGACTAATTCTGGTACCCGGTGCGGTTGGAGACAGAAGGCACCATCAAGTTCGACGAGTAGGCATGTCATTGAAGGTACGAGTGAGATGTGAAGCGTCTGGATAGTTCTAGAATTGGTCCAGACAGTTAAATGCACGCTCAATGAGTCAGCGAGGAAAGATGCGAGGGTCCTGTCCGGATACTTCTCGACAAATTGGAGTCAGAAGGCACCATCAAGTTCGACCACCACGAGTAGGTATGTCATTGAAGGTGAGCGTGAGATGTGAAGCGTCTGGATAGTTCCTGACATGGTCCCTACTATATGCATGCTCAATGAGTCTCGCTCCTCTGCTCAGTGAGTGCTCGGATATTGCTCGACAAATTCTGGCCCCCGGCCCGGTTGGAGACAGAAAGGACCTTCAAGTTCGATGAGTACGTTATTGAAGGTACGCGTGAGATGTGAAGCCTCTGGATAGTTCCGGACATGGTCCCTACAGTTATATGCATGCTCAATGAGTCAGCGAGGCAAGGCGCAAAGGTGCTGTCCGGATACTTCTCGACAAAGTCTGGCCCCCGGTCCGGTTGGAGACAGAAAGGACCTTCAAGTTCGATGAGTACGTTATTGAAGGTACGCGTATAACGCGTAAGATGTGAAGCGTCTGGATACGAGGGCTGTTCCGAAAGTTTTTAGTTGCTCCGTTTCTATTCATGCGATTTCAATAAAACTTACACCATTTTGAGGGATATTTCAATGACGCTTTAGGCGGTGTAAATTTGTTTTAGTAAATATTTTAGATATTTTTATTATTTTGTTTTACTTAGACGTGTCGAGCCTTACTCCAATGACCATGATACCGGTTTTTAAGACACTTTTTTATTGAGATGCTATGAACATCATTCTTTATAAAACTATTTTATTTTATAGGTACTAGTAATTGAAGATATTTCCGTTATTTTTAAGTACAAATTACGTGATATCCTTAACTTTAATCATAAATGAGTAGGCATCGAAAAAAATCGTAAACTCTAAAATTGGAATTTCGAATATTGTAAAAATCATCATTCAATCAATAATCATTGTTCTTCAATTATAATTTAAAAAACGCAAAATGAACTAAATTATTTATCCCGGGTATATTTAAGTACGGCTTTCAAAGATTTTTATACAAAATATGCTTCAATGTGTCAAAAATGGCCAATTTTTCCATATAATGTTAAATTTCATACAAAACAGCTTTTTGTAAAAAAAATAAAATAAAAAAACTATTCCCATTACGTACATAAATTTATTAACCATAATAAGTATTGAAATGTCCCTCACAATGATATCAATTTAATTTAAATCGCATGAATAGAACCGGAGCAACTAAAAACTTTCGGAACAGCCCTCGTAGTTCTTGACATGGTCCCTACAGTTATATGCGTGCTCAATGAGTCAGCGAGGCAAGACGCGAGGTCGCCGTCCGGATATTGCTCGACAAATTCCGGCCCCCGGTCCGGTTGGAGACGGAGGGTTGCGTCAAGTTCGACGAGTACGTCATTGAAGGTACGAGTGAGATGCGAAGCGTCTGGATAGTTCTTAAGATGGTCCCTAGTATATGCATGCTCAATGAGTCAGCGAGGCAAGACGCGAGGTCGCCGTCCGGATATTGCTCGACTAATTCTGGCCACCGGTCCGGTTGGAGACAGAAGGCACCATCAAGTTCGACCACCACGAGTAGGTTTGTCATTGAAGGTGAGCGTGAAATGTGAAGTGTCGGGATAGTTCTTGATCCCAACAGAGTCAGCCAACGGGACTTTTATTGCCTACCTGCATGGACCAAGCAATCACCACCACCACCACTCCAAGCAAAACATTGCTTATGGTTTTCTAGACTTTGTAACTTTTAACGACTTCTTCTTTCCACCCTGTTACCCTCTGTTGTAGGGCTCGAATTATATTCTTCCACTGGCTTCGGTCCTGGGCAGTCTGGGTCACCACATCCCACCCCATGCCCAACAAAGTAATTGTAAAAATTGCAAATAAGACTATAGATGTTTGGTAGCCTAACGCGTCCGTGCGCATAGGTAATAGGAGAGGCCTTTCTCCAGCAGTGGACTAAGGACTAATATTACTACTATAAGCTGGTGATGTGTTTGATGCCTCGACGTGTCGTACATGTCTGCACCAACTGAAGCGTGTCGCCAACATATTTATGCCCCTGACTGTTCGTCATTGAGAGTAAGTGTGACCGTCTTAGACGTCGTTGTTCCGCACGTTGTCATGTTTAGCCGTCAATTTCTGTCAAAAGGTAGCGTTAAAGTTACTTAATAACTTTGAATTAAACGAGTGTAATGTGTGAATGGCACTTAGTTAAGTAAGCTACTTAAGTACACACAATCTTTATTACACTTAACGCTGTCATATAAGCACTTTAGAAATAAAGTGTTACGCTACACCTATTCTCATTTTGTTTGGTAAACAGTTACGAATAAATGTTTACGTGATCGTAGCTGGATCGGTGAATACTCTAAAATCTTGAAAGTACGTAGCTTGTAAGGTTTTTTGTAGGCAATATAATAATAGTTATAAAATCAACTCACTTATCATATCACATTAGCACAGGAACGACACACACTCACATTAGGTGAGTATTTTTCGACTTAAAAAACATGAGTAATCCGCGTGAAAATTTTAGTAGGACCGATAGTTTCCAGAATTGTAAGGCAATCAGGGCACTTCTTGTATACATTTATTTTGTTAACTAAACGTCTGTCATCCATCATGCCTAAAAAGCCCATAATCGCCACTCTGGGCTGGCTACGGCAGTAGTGTGCCCATCAGCTATCTTCAATAAATGAATGATCAGGTTTTTCTAAAATACCGGTTCTGGTCCATAGTCAGTGTCAGTAACACTTCAATTCCTTAGTCGAGTCTTATACGGCATGCGATTTTATCGTGATGTTCAATGTCCATCGTTTGTGGTGGATAATATTCTCAAGGTGCATTCAGACCAAACGAGCATTCGCTATTCTATCCCCCGCTTTACGAAATCAACGAATCACGTTTTGTGTAACGATCAAATTTCGTAGAGTGGGGGGATAGAATAGCGAATGCTCGTTTGGACTGAATGCACCTTTATGAAACGATATTTTCATTTTATTACTTATCTAGTAGGAAACACACTGTATAAGTGTTGATGTGAAATTGCTTTAAAATCGATGATGCCGTGATTCGTGTTATTAAACCGCAAGGAAAAAAATTACTTTTTCTTTGTCAAGCTATAAACACGCCACCACTATGTCAACTGTGAGTGTAGTATATGCGTATCAAGCTAAGTACATCAGTCGCCGTAAATATCATTTATCGTAACGGTCAAGGTGAAACTCCTTCTTGTTTATTAAAGAAAGGGATAGCCGCGAGGAGGCCGCGAGCTGTCAAAGACAAGATGTGCTAGGTCATCAGGCGCTTTGTTTTTATCTTACCGCGCTCCATCCCGCGTTCGCAACACATTTTCACAAAATTCGTGAAAATTATGATCATTGGCCATGAAGTGTCGAAAAAACTCCTTTCTGCGTGAGAAAGCATAAAATTAGTCGCTTCTGGAAATCGTAGTCTAAATATATCGGCCACGTGCGTCGCTGAATCGTCACGCTTGTAAAAACGCGTCGAACTGTTTCTTTGTTTGGGTCGACTAACAAACTCCTCTTTCTTTGCCTCTAATCTTCTACTTATTTACTACTACTTTCGCGTATAATATACTAAAATCTGTGTCATAAACATATAATATATATAATCATATACACTTAGATTAGTACAAAATATTGGACTTAAATACAGATTTATTGTTAACTGAAAACTGAACTATTTGGTATTGTTTTGTATTCTGTCCATTTTCCGCAACTCGACATCAAACGTGTCTATTTTGTGTGGTCCCCAATGCTGGCCCACTACTTGTTGGCAACTTCACATACACTGTTGAGATTCTTTGTAGATGAATAACAGGGTCCCTTACAATGTTTTCCTTCACCGTAAAGCACTTTTTAACTGGTTTAAGGTGATGGTGTGAAAAAAGCTGCGGCGTCAAAATAAATGACGAAGAAAATATTGAATGTAGATAATAAAAACGTGTCCAATGTTTTTTTATCCTCTAACTAACGAAATATTTATATTTTAGTGTTCAAGCCTATTATAAAATTGCAGTTACGCAAAATAAATCCAGATTCTTTATAAAAAGACAAATAAAAACCTCTTGTTTACATTTTAGTCAATCACAACGCAATAACAAGATCATTAATGGTTTAAGCGTTTGATTGGCTACGGAAAAGCACCTGTTGTTTTGCGTGATTGCTTATTTCATTTTCTCAACGTCACCTGTAATGAAATAAGGAAAACAAATATCTTTAGTCACATCTAAAAATATGTACACATTTCAGAACGTTTATCCAAACCAGAAGGTTGAAAATAGTTAACATGTTTCTGGAGCGTGCAACGCCACGAGCGAGAGAGCTCTTTCATTGACCTCCCTTTTCCTTTAGGTATTTGTGTTTTTGCTCTAATTATGTGCTTTCACGTGCACACAGGTCATTACTTTTGTTTACAACAGTAATGTTTCAAACAATGTCTTTGTTCAAGTCCGAGACAAACGCGGATTTACATAGTGTGCCAAAGCTACGGTGCCCCATTTTACTAAGCTTTTCCGTATGTGGGGTCACCACACGTAGACCCGCCTTTATTGTCATATTTTATGGCTTAAAATGGTTCCGCTTTTACCGTGCTATGCGACAATTTCGCACTTGCACACTTGTTAGAGCGTGACGGCTACTAGGATAAACACGAGGCCTACAAAACAAAACTCGATAGCGAATCTTAACTGAAAATCCACGGAGCACATCGTTTAACAGCAAAATTTGCCAATCAACAATTTTGGAAGAAGAACGACATTATTAACTGAAAACCCGAAGTCCGGGGACTACTTAACCGATTCGTTGCGTGTTCCATTTTCAAAAACTTATCTATGGCGGCGAACAATTTTTTCATGATACGCCAAGCGTGCCTTACGCCATAGAATATGATGACACGCCTATCGTGTCATACGCCATTCGTTAAAAACATTCATGACATGACACGCCTGGCGTATCATCCGCACTGAAACGGTTAACTTGTCCATACGGTTTATCAACTAGTAATAGTAGCTAAACCAATTAGATTGTACTATCGACTACAAAGAGACGTATCTCCTTTTTCACCTTATTACGATGCAGTAAAGTGAAATTGTAGATACATCTCGATATGATCAACTGTACTCTATAATTATGATTAAAGTAATACTTTTTACTGCACACCAAAATAAACCTACACCTATATAGTATAGATATTACGACGTCTATGAGAATGTAGAGGTAACAAATCATAACAGGTGATCTTTTATCATATAATATTTAAACCCAAGATTAACCAATTTGAACATATTGCGAAAACACAAATCAAATTATTTATTAACTAAATATTTTGATTTGTACTTTTTAATTTTTCTCCAGTAGTCACACTACTTAATACAATATAAATTATAAATATTAGATGTCATATACCAAAGAAAAACGACCAAGATCACCTATGTCCCCACCTCGGACATAGGGGATCTTGGTCGTTTTTCTTTGGTATATGATATATGACATCTAATATTTATAAATTAACCAATTTGTTTAGGATTTTAGCACCAATACATGTACATAGAACGCATATGAAATACATGTCATACTTATTGCTCATCATACTTTTTGTGTGTCATCCAACCAATGCTCTTTTCACAAATAACAATTTATCAATTCAATTATTTATTTATACGATTTCATCTTTACATACGATCTTAATTGCCATTTACGAATGAAAGTGTTATTTTAAGATCTTCAAAGAGTCGTTGGCTGGATTCCAGAAAGTTCTTTGTTCTCGATGATTTACTCGTAATGCTTGGGGGAGATCAGCTGCTTGTCAGGTGTGACATGTGTATTGAATGCACCAGGTGATATAGCTATTGTGCAGACATTGTGTCCGTAATAGAGATGTCACTAGGAAATTGTATGATTGATTCTGAAATACCGGTTTACCTATCGCGTTGGTGTGTAAACAAAGGCTATGATTGTAAGATCATCATTTTCGCTATAACGCCGCGGCCACGACATCGGTCTAAGGCGACAGGCTTAGCGGAAAACGTATGGTGTTGGTGCTCCCTCTCGTACCTATATCGGCATCCCGCTCCCACTCATGGATTCGCTCGCCGCTGGTCGCCTTAGACCAATGTCGTGGCCAGGGCGTAAGACGTCCACTGCTGAACATAGATCCAAATAGGCCTCCACATTCACCCGTTGGAAGCGATTTGCATCCAGCGTCTCCCAGCGAACTTCATATATAAGATCGTCTGTCCATCTTGTCGGTGGACGTCCTACTCTGTGCTTGCCAAACTGTGGTCTCCACTCGAGCACGTTTTGACCCCACCAGCCATCTGCTTTGCGTGTAATGTTGCCTACCCCTTGCCACTTCAGCTTGCTAATCCCGAGTGCTATGTCGGTGATTTCGTTCGTCTACGGATCTCCTCATTTCTGATTCCATCACGTAGAGAAGGTAGAACTATGATTCACGACGCCACGTGGCCCGCATGATTCTTTGCTGTGTCATATAAAACCTGAATCAACGAAATTGTCTAACTATGATCCAATTCTGTTCACAATATTTTATCGAAAAACGGTTGGGAATCATAGAAAATAATCATGACAGAATAGAGCCTGTTAACATTTATAACTTGTCAAACAAGGCCTATTTTTAACCGAGGAGAGAAAAGGAGGAGAATCGTGAACCGTTTTATTTAAATCAAACGTATATAACCCCGAGATGGTCCCGTTGGCTGCCGATGGGCTCTTGGAGAAATCGATTGAAGTATGTTTTTCTTATTTTATTCGGTGATTATTATATTTATTATTTACGGACTTACCCCCTTATTCATAATCGTCTGCTAGCTTGGCAAGCCGCTAAGTATTGTTTGTGTATCGGTCTTATCAATATGTCCCAAAGAGTGAAAGGGAAAAACAATACTTAACGGCTTGTTAAGTTACGAGTCTTTTATGAATAAGGGGGCTTGTGTGTATCATCATCATCAGCCCATGATAGTTCACTGCTGGACGTAGGCCTCTCCTTTTAATTATGCGTATAGACGCATTAGGAGGTAAATGCCCATAATTGCCACGCTGGGCAAGCGGATTGGCGATCGCAGTAATGTGTCCACTATGATGACGCTGCTGCCCATCATCAATCTTTTATCAAATAATGGTCAGTGACACTTCAACCCCTTAGTCGACTCTTACGACACCCGCAGAAGGAGTTGGGGTGTACAAATGTATTCTTACTGCTGTCACCACACGGCCAAGTCTAGGTATGCTTTTATCTATATCCTCTTATTAAACATGTCTTCATTTCAGGAGCCACAGCGCTCTGGTGCGCCGCCGGCGCCGGTCACCTCGGCATAGTGAAACGGCTAGTCCGCGCAGGCGCGAACGTGAACCACGCTACCAAGACTCTCAGCACCCCGCTTAGAGCGGCGTGCTTCGATGGAAGACTGGATATCGTCAAGTACCTGGTCCGACATGGAGCGGACATACACAAAGCGAACAAGTACAACAACACATGTCTTATGATTGCCGCTTATAAGGGACATTTGGATGTGGTAAGTTTCTTAAACCCAACTAAGCTGTTTCTATGGAAGACTTGTTTTAGCATATTCGGTATTGGTACATTAGTAAGGCTGGTTAAAAGTCAATCATCCATACGTACGTCATCACCCTATGTAATACACTGTTAGACATTACTGACATAAACCTCTCCTTTTACCTAAGTCGATGGATTAATTAGGAATATAATCGCCACGCTGGGCAAGCGGGTTGGCAATCGCAGTAGTATGTCCAATACCAATATGATGACGCTGCTGCCCATCATAAATCTTCAGTAAATAAACGATCAATAACACTTCAATAATCGTCTCTTAAGAGTAGTCGACTCTTACGACACCCATGGGAAGAGTTGGGGGGTAGTGACAAATCTATTCTTATGTAACGCAGTCTCCGCGCAGCATTTTACATAATGCCAAACTTTTCTCAGTCTTTCTGAAATTTTTAAACAACCCCTAGGGGTCCCATTCTGAGTCCCAGACTTTGTATAAGATAAATGAGCATTTCTCAAAAAAATTGTACATTTGGATCACTTCTTAGATTTTGATAAAAATTGGTAGCCTGGTAGAGACAATGATGCTGAGCAAGATCCACCACATTTCGTAAAAATGTCCCAAAATGTTTGTATGAAACATTCCTTTTTTGTTACTGTATTTTTTTGTAGATTCCTATGAATCTGGTAACAAAAAAGGAAATTCAATAAACTTCTTGGGACATTTAGGAAATGTGGTGGACCTACTTACCAATTTTTATCAAAGTCGAAGACATGATCCAAATGTACAAACTTTTTGAGAATTGCACAAATAAGGCATTTATATAATATTTGTGTTGTTCAGTCAAAGATAAAATAAGGTGTACACAAAAATGGTCAAAAATATGTCCCAGAGCACTCTAACTCTGTGTAATTAGAACGTCTTAACATATTTATGAGCGAATTCTTTCGATACTTATTTTTGCACTTGTCTTGACTGTTCCAGGTACAATTCCTTCTGGACAGCGGCGCAAGAGTGGACGAGCGAGCGCTATGCGGCGCGACGGCGTTACACTTTGCCGCCGAGTGCGGCCATGCGGCGGTCGTCTGCGCCCTTATCGAACACAACGCCAAGATATTGACTAATGAAAATGGTAACTATTATTTTACTAGTTTTCACTTAGACCCGCCATACACGGACCGCTTCAAAAAGTCCTTTTTAGCACAGATGGTGCCTTTTTTAGGCTCTAGTGCGAAAAGTGGCTCATTTTACGTCAGGTCCAAAACTTCGGAGGGCCATCTGTACTAAAAAACGTCGTACGAGACACGTGCAAAAAGGAAATTTGTAACTCGTGTCGATTTAAAACACTCCCTTCGGTCGTGTTTTAAAACATCGCCACTCGTTTCGGATTTTCTGTTTTTCGCACTTGTGTCGTAATGTACTATAATAGTGGTTTATGCATCTGTACGTAAATCATATCGTTATCCGAGTCACTGCCACTGATTATCAAGTAATTATCAGTATTATCACAAAATATTCACAATTTTTTACTTGTAGTAGTAAGCCAACAAACAAAAGACAGCTCGGAATGGCAGCGATCTGTCATTTTTAAATCATAGACAATCGAGTGATGTACCTATTCTTGTGTCACTCGATATGAAAATATCGTCCGATTGTAACTAAAAGACTTATTACTTATATAATGTTAACTTTATGTATGTGCCAAGTTTTGATGGTGGGTAATGCTGGTCATTGTCTATTGTTTCTGAACGCATTTTAGAGCACTTTACGATATTTGTGTAGATAAAAATGTTTGCGGTCGACAAGTTCCTAGACAAAGTATTGAAGCGGTCCGTGTATGGCCAGTCTTAGTTAGTCTCATGCTTCCAAATAGTGCCAATGTATGCAGTACTTTGCAATTGATCTGTCTTTGAAAGAACTCAGTGTGTATTTGTATGATTTTGATAATAACAGACCCAGATTTATGGAGTATAAGCTGACAGATATTGACACAGAGCTTACGTCAAGGTGCTTAGACAAGTTGCCAATCGCTAACGCTTAATCGTCAATCGAAAACGAAAGGCAGCTAACTGTCTTTGTCGCACTAATATGAAAGAGCGACAAAGAGGGAAAACTACGATACGCTACTAAGCGTTAGCGATTGGCAACTTGGCTAAGCATCCTGACATCCATATCTAACGCTGGTCTTCTTCTCGGATTAGTTTTGATGGACTTGCCTAAATTTGAAAGGAACTTTCATATGGATTAATCTAATTTTGATAAAATATTGTAATTTTAACGTTAGATATCTCAAAAACTACACGAAATTGATTTATGTGAATAAAAAAATATTCTATTCTATTCTAAATTATACTTTACCCATAGCACAGAATAAGTAATAGTACTAGATAACAAGCCCAGTTTCTTTACCTTATATTTTATACAAAATGTCGTCAGAAATATATTTGTCCGATTATGAAGTTCTTTCATTGAACTTAAGTGACTCAAGCGACTAACGATTCTTTTCGTTTTCTGGAATTACAAATGACTTTCATCATCATTAAATTTACGTTTGATACAGGTATGACACCACTACAATGTGCGGCAGAACGAGCGCGGGCCTCGGTAGTGGAACTGCTAGCAGCGAGGCCGGAGGTCACACGAGCACAGGCGATCGAGGCCTTCGAACTGTTGGGGGCCTCGTTCGCCAACGACAAGGAGTACTACTGTCTCAGGGTACGTTACTGGCGAGGCCGGAGGCCTATAGTTCATGGAGACTTTCGAGCTGTTGGGGGCCTTAAATTCGAAACTTATTGATTTATTGTACAACACATTAGATACCGATATAGATAAATATCCCACAGGAACAGAGAATGCAGTCATAAAATTACGGTAGAGAATTCTAACACTCTCGTTAGTAATTCCGTATTTACCTTCTTGATGCACAATGTACTATTTTATTTTATTTATTAGGCACACGAAACAGACAACATTCAGTACAATGATTAACAATATACAGTAAAGAACTGGTTTTAAATAAAAATGCCATCCAAAACAGACATGCACAGCAAACACAAAAAATATAAGAGCAAACACTATCCTAAAACTAAAATTATATATACTGATGGAATAACTTAACAACTTACATTTTTTTTCATTTTTAATTACAATGAATTTAATATAACGACTAATGATTATTATAACGCCTTACCAATAAAAAAATATACTCTATAAGATATACTCTCATTGTACAATTCTTCCATGGTCCTGTCAATCTTTCGCTCACGATATTTCAAGATTATTCAACCCCTGCGGCATTACTTATTTATTTAATGTATCCCCATAGATGGCGTACCAGTACCTCCGCAAAGCGATGGCGATGCGATACGACACGCGATACGGGCTGCTGCTAAAGAAACCGGCGGACCCGATACCCGCGTATGATAATTGGAAAGAAAGCACTACATTACAGGTGAGACTTAACTATACTTGTGCAATAAATATTCAATAATGGTTCCTAATGCGTTTATACGCATAATCAATAGGAGAGACCTACGTCCAGCAGTGGACTATCATAGGCTGACGATGACTGGTTGATTTTATATTGACCGTTCAAATCTTAACCCCTTATTCATAAACGTTTGTTAACTTAACAAGCCGCTAATAATTGTTTGTCCCTTTTACTCTTATGGACACATTGTGTACGATCTAGCTATCGTACAGCATCGGCATAGAAATAGAAATAGAAATATATTTATACACTGTAATAATATCTTTAGGAAAATATGCGCACACGCGCGACCTAGATTATTTAGTCAACTTTATTTTGTATTAAGTACAATAAAATCAGTGCATTAAAGACTATGGTTAACAACAAACGTTTGTGATTTATTCATGACATTCGGACAGTACCGCTAGTAGGCGCGTACACATTGTTAAGAATGAAAGGGACAAACAATTATTAGCGGCTTGTTAAGTTAGCAGACGTTTATGAATAAGGGGGTAAGACCAGGCCCCTGGGGCTCGTTTCTCGAACGCTTGTAACTTATAATACAAGTGGAAGTCTCTTTTTAACAATATTAATTAGATAAGGGCTTCTGCTTGTATTACAAGTTACAAGCTTTCGAAAAATAGGCTCCAGCCATATACCTGTAAGTTCTTTTGCAAGTTATAGGGATAAGTTATAGGGAGAGGTGAATATCACTATCTCATTCCTTAGTATAGCCCCGACCCTATAATTTACGTAAGAACTTACAGGTGTACGGCTGGCCTTAACTAAAACTATACTTGTGCAATAAGGATATTCATATATAGGTTGATTTTATATTGACCGTTCAAATTTTAGAGTGTTAATTTTGAGGTCTAGGAATGAGAGAACTACAGAGGAGGGTATAGTTGAAGGTTTCACGGAAAGGACATGTCTAGTCATTTCAAATTACAAAAGGAAAAACCACCTTACTTTCAACAGAATAAGGTGTGAATTTGCCCTGATTTTTTTAAGCTTTGGACATGTTTTTTTCCATGCACTTGTGCAATGAGGATATTGAATATCCGATATTCATATACAAGTTGATATTTTATTCACTGTTTCAATTTTAGAGTGTTAATTTTGAGGTATAGGAATGAGAGAACTATATAGGAAGGTATAGTTTATAAAATTAACATTAAAATCGAGTTTTTATTGAAATTTTGTGTTTACTGGTGCTCAATTGTCGTCACGAACTTGGCTGCTGGCAATTAGGGCATTTTCACTTCTAGGGACACCCAATTAGCTTAACTCTCACAAAAAAGCTAACTTCGCTGTCAGTTTTGTAACGACAAGCATTAAATATTGACAAAAATATTTTATTTATCATTTAGTCCAGAAAGAATACGCGTTTATGCAATATAAAACATGAATAAAGTGGATTTACGTAAATATTTTATGCTTAATTGTCGTTACAAAACTGACAACGAAGATAACTTCTTTGTGAGAGTTAAGCTAATTGGGTGTCCCTAGAAGTGAAAATCGCCATTAATGCTTTTAATTCCACGTTAATTGGGTGTACGCTAACAGTGTAAAGCAGCACAAGTTCCTAAAGCCTCAATTTACTTTAACAGGAAGTCGAGCGATTGCACGGCAACGCTCACGGTTTACACATGGAAGGGCTAGCAGTTAGAGAACGTGTCCTAGGACGACGCTGTCCGGACTTACCCCACCCCATAGTGTTCCGCGGCGCCGTGTTCGCGGACGAGGCGCGCTTCGAGCGCTGTCTGGCGCTGTGGCGGCACGCGCTGCTGCTGAGGCAGCACAACTCGGTCAGTCCGGACTTACCCCACCATAGTGTTCGCCGTGTTCGCGGACGAGGCGCGCTTCGAGCGCTGTCTGGCGCTGTGGCGGCACGCGCTGCTACTGAGGCAGCACAACTCGGTCAGTCCGGACTTACCCCACCATAGTGTTCCGCGGCGTGTTCGCGGACGAGTGCTTCGAGCGCTGTCTGGCGCTGTGGCGGCACGCGCTGCTGCTGAGGCAGCACAACTCGGTCAGTCCGGACTTACCCCACCATAGTGTTCCGCGCCGTGTTCGCGGACGAGGCGCGCTTCGAGCGCTGTCTGGCGCTGTGGCGGCACGCGCTGCTGCTGAGGCAGCACAACTCGGTCAGTCCGGACTTACCCCACCATAGTGTTCGCCGTGTTCGCGGACGAGGCGCGCTTCGAGCGCTGTCTGGCGCTGTGGCGGCACGCGCTGCTGCTGAGGCAGCACAACTCGGTCAGTCCGGACTTACCCCACCATAGTGTTCCGTGGTTCGCGGACGAGGCGCGCTTCGAGCGCTGTCTGGCGCTGTGGCGGCACGCGCTGCTGCTGAGGCAGCACAACTCGGTCAGTCCGGACTTACCCCACCATAGTGTTCCGTGTTCGCGGACGAGGCGCGCTTCGAGCGCTGTCTGGCGCTGTGGCGGCACGCGCTGCTGCTGAGGCAGCACAACTCGGTCAGTCCGGACTTACCCCACCATAGTGTTCCGTGTTCGCGGACGAGGCGCGCTTCGAGCGCTGTCTGGCGCTGTGGCGGCACGCGCTGCTGCTGAGGCAGCACAACTCGGTCAGTCCGGACTTACCCCACCATAGTGTTCGCCGTGTTCGCGGCCGAGGCGCGCTTCGAGCGCTGTCTGGCGCTGTGGCGGCACGCGCTGCTGCTGAGGCAGCACAACTCGGTCAGTCCGGACTTACCCCACCATAGTGTTCCGCGGCGTGTTCGCGGACGAGGCGCGCTTCGAGCGCTGTCTGGCGCTGTGGCGGCACGCGCTGCTGCTGAGGCAGCACAACTCGGTCAGTCCGGACTTACCCCACCATAGTGTTCCGCGCCGTGTTCGCGGACGAGGCGCGCTTCGAGCGCTGTCTGGCGCTGTGGCGGCACGCGCTGCTGCTGAGGCAGCACAACTCGGTCAGTCCGGACTTACCCCACCATAGTGTTCCGCGCCGTGTTCGATGATGAGGCGCGCTTCGAGCGCTGTCTGGCGCTGTGGCGGCACGCGCTGCTGCTGAGGCAGCACAACTCGGTCAGTCCGGACTTACCCCCACCATAGTGTTCCGCGCCGTGTTCGATGATGAGGCGCGCTTCGAGCGCTGTCTGGCGCTGTGGCGGCACGCGCTGCTGCTGAGGCAGCACAACTCGGTCAGTCCGGACTTACCCCACCATAGTGTTTCCGCGTGTTCGCGGACGAGGCGCGCTTCGAGCGCTGTCTGGCGCTGTGGCGGCACGCGCTGCTGCTGAGGCAGCACAACTCGGTCAGTCCGGACTTACCCCACCATAGTGTTCCGCGTGTTCGCGGACGAGGCGCGCTTCGAGCGCTGTCTGGCGCTGTGGCGGCACGCGCTGCTGCTGAGGCAGCACAACTCGGTCAGTCCGGACTTACCCCACCATAGTGTTCCGCGGCGTGTTCGCGGACGAGTGCTTCGAGCGCTGTCTGGCGCTGTGGCGGCACGCGCTGCTGCTGAGGCAGCACAACTCGGTCAGTCCGGACTTACCCCACCATAGTGTTCCGTGTTCGCGGACGAGGCGCGCTTCGAGCGCTGTCTGGCGCTGTGGCGGCACGCGCTGCTGCTGAGGCAGCACAACTCGGTCAGTCCGGACTTACCCCCACCATAGTGTTCCGTGTTCGCGGACGAGGCGCGCTTCGAGCGCTGTCTGGCGCTGTGGCGGCACGCGCTGCTGCTGAGGCAGCACAACTCGGTCAGTCCGGACTTACCCCACCATAGTGTTCCGCGGCGCCGTGTTCGCGGACGAGGCGCGCTTCGAGCGCTGTCTGGCGCTGTGGCGGCACGCGCTGCTGCTGAGGCAGCACAACTCGGTCAGTCCGGACTTACCCCACCCCATAGTGTTCCGCGGACGCCGGTCGACGACTTTCATACTAGTGA
>JALPQI010013493.1:0-28639 GCA_025490895.1 Thaumatotibia leucotreta | reverse complement strand
ACTGAAGTGTATAGGTTATGTTTTGGGCGATATCGTACGATATCTGCCAATACGGTGTATATATAAGCGCTTCAAGCGCTTTGCATCTCTTTTTTACATTATATTTATTAATACACATATTTACTCTGCGTAGCAATAACTTAAATAATATGTTGTGTTTACTTATTACAAAACTGAAAATGTTGCACATAAATGTTTAGCATTTATTTAACATAACAAAGTGTGCTCCTAGGTATTGGGATGGAGCCATTATTTAAACGAAAACATTGCTACAGCCGGCTAAGAATCAAAGAAGAATGGTACTTATTAGAGTTGAGAGAGGATATTTAACCGGTTTTACAAAACTGTGACCCCTAATGCTAATGCAAACTTCGAAATCCGCAATTTTCAAGGATTTGTCTTTGCGTTGGACTGGCAGAGACAAATCCTCAAAATTTACGAATATCGATGTTATCAGTAGGGTCCCTGGCTTATTGTAAAAATATGAAATCTTATACTGTTTAAATGAGAAATTCTTGTAAACATATTTATATGTACCTAATTTATATTTATTTCATTAATTTAACGGATTTCCGAAACGGGTCTCACATTTTCCTTTTTTTTCTGTACAAGGAGGTCGAGAAGTAACAAAATTAGTGGTGATCAATTTTAAGGGCCCTTTTAGTAGGTATTGTATTTTAAAATGAAAAAGTTTTTTTTGCGAAAATAAGAATACCGGCTATTTTTGTTATGTATCCGAGTATTGAATACATCGTACTGCGATTTCGAGGTCTATCATCCGAGTGCTTTCCCAATTAATCCCAAATCTTACGTCATTTAGATAGGTACATTTCGAAGCGCTTTACGCTGACAATCTATGCGCACGCATAATATTAACTGTCTAATAATTGATAATTGCTGTCTTTAGTATTGAAGAGTCGGATCGCAACTGTTTTTTATTTATCATTGAGATGGTGACAACTTTTTTTATATAGTACACGGAGTGGTACAGACAGACTAAGGTGCCATCTAGATACACAAGTAAATATTTCACGGCTCAGTCACGCGTCTGGATGGAACGTTATGTTGTCAGTTACATAAGTTCTTAGTTTCACTAGCACCCGCTAGATGGTACTAGTACGCTCAAACTCAAAGAATAGATGCCAGAAGAAGCCATTTTCAACAGTCGTATTCGATATTTGAAATATGGATTTGATTTGTTAGTGGTGTGATTAATGATGGATCGTTCCCGGTAATTTACACAACACAGTATGGGGAATATTCCCAAATAATATTTCCCCATAGTACCTAAGTTTGGGAAATTATCGGGAACGACCCATCACCAGTTATGATTACTGATACCGGCAAGATCTAGGTACAGGCCTGCTACCGCGAACACCGAAGTTCGCAAATTTCGGGAATTTGTCTATGTCACTCCAACGGTGACGTCATTATTTAGAGTGACAGAGAAAAATCCCCGCAATTTGCGAATTTCGTAGTTCGCGGTAGGGCCACTGTAGCCATCAGATATATCGAATTGGCCGCGTTGCTCTAATTTTTTTGATCATGCACTTATTATTCGCATAGAGGTATGGCAATTAGATGTTTGTGAGCACCCAGTAGGCTTATGATGGTACCGCGTCTAATCGTTTGTCGGCGTTGCCGTCAGGTTTCTAACAAGTATGTGAACGTGACGAGTAGCACGATAAATGGATAAAACGGGACCATCCTAAGTCGCTTATCGACATATCTGTAGGTATTTTATTAGATTCTCTGTAATGAAGGTCCATGGGCCTCAGTTCCTGCTTTCCATCAGGTGGGCTTAGAGCTCAGTTGTCTACCTTCGGCAAAAAAAAATGTCGATACCTACCATTCAATAATTAGCAATCATTGTCATAACTAAGTAATTAGAAATACTTAAGAAAATATTAATAATGTCTTATTAATATACCTATACGTATGCATCATGTCACAGATGATCTCTTTAGAAGAAATATTTTTTCCCGTGAAAATGTGAGATACTTAACTCTATTTAAGTAATCCATATTTACTTAAAATATTTTCTTCGGTTAAAGCCATAATTATTCATAAACTGCAACTTTAGTAACCGATAAAATCATGTATATTAATTAATTACATCCCGACGTTTCGAAAACTATACAAGGAACGGGGACGTAATTAATTAATGTACACGGTATAATTCATAAACTGTCCATGCAATTTTGAGCCCGGCTGTACATGGTGTAATTCGTACGATACAATAGTTTTTTTTCAACATGGTTCTCTGCTATATTAATTTTGATATGAATCATCCATTGCTTTTCACGAAGGTATGTCATGCTACGAGCTGCCAGCCGCAGCCTAACCCACAGCAGACTTTTGCATATTTTTATTTTAAAGATATATTTCATTATTATCAAGGGAAATAAAACAAGTAAGGAAGAAAAAAATATGTATAGCTATATTTATATAGATTTTTCCCTATAATTAACATATGTACGAGTACATATGTTAGTTATAGGGAATGTGGCTGTTTGGTATATGTATATGTATAGTAGGCACTCAAAAGATAATAAGGACCATTTTGCGCTGTTACTTTATTTAAGTTTATGAAGCGTGTACCTAAGTGAGTTTTCTTTTTTAATTTAAATTTATTAAACGTATAAGTGAGGTTTATTTTTTTAATCGATAATTGTTATAAAAAAAACTGTTATGCTGCAACTAAAAAATAATCCAATTATAAAATGAAACATAAAAAAGAATGCAATTTTTATTGTTTAATATTTTGGTGCTTAAATAACGCATAAAATAAGTATTTTGTAAGTCACGCTTAAAAAAAACCCTTATTTTCTTTTCAAAGAGTATATAATAAACAGCTCGGTTTTTTAATCAGTAATCAGCATAATTACGATACACGTACTTACATGCAAAAGTTCGTGCGTACCTACTTCATGAATGAATTCATTCACGGATTGGGTATGTGGGTACCTTCACAATGTAGATACCTACAGATAATCTAATTAACATACCTGGGATAACTGGGGGCAAGTTATAGGGATTTGATATCGATTAAAAAGATGTCGATATAATTATAATAAAAGATGTGCTTATTGAACATTCTCGATTACAGTACAGAGGTTCGATGTCATATCTGATATCGGGCCTCTTGTATGCAGATGTCATTTTAATCAAAATGACAATTTAAATATTGATATTTTAATATTAATTGTATATTTTGAAAACTATTTTAAAATAAACCCGTAACTACCCGTTTAAATTTATTTTTTATTTTAATTGAAGAGTAAGTACGTAATATTTATTTATGCCGAATAACATTTTGATGTTGTCATTCACAGTAACATCGATATATTTCTAGTCGATAAAATATTTTGCTACATCACTTTCGTATTAATGCCCCGAGTTATCCCAGGTATGCTAATCAAAAAATAAAATAAACTAAAAGGATCACCCCATCTCGTCGATACTTATACTGTGGTAATTATGTTGTTAAGAACAGACAGCCAGAATTTTTCCACAGATAGGTACTCGTATACTTACCCTTAGCATATTCCCGTGACCAATTTTATTGATGAGTTTATTCACCGAATATTTTCTGCAGGGCAGCCAAACAGACAGGTGAAGAACTCCTTCGTATCCCTAAAACATTTCTCTAAAACGGTTATTACACTGCTGGTACTTTAACTGAAAATTAAACCTTCCCAAACCTCCCAAAAACATCATCAGAGAGGAACTCATCTCAGATTCTGCGGTTATGTATTCCACGTATTTTACCTCCGCCGTGTTAAATGGGGTCACGGCTTGAAGCTCGTTTGTCTGTACGGTTTGCATGAATAATATACTTCAGTTTGTAGGCTTACTCAGTATTTTGAGTTGAGTAACTGATCACCATTGTTGTTGACAACCAAAATAATAAATATAATTGAAAGGAATAGTCTGCCATGCGTTTTACTACATTTATTTACTTTACATAGGTATATATTCATCATAAAGCATAGGTTCAACAGTTATCATAGTAAAGTTGTTCATCTTACCTTTAAAGAAATTTAACACACGAATACCTACGGCTTGTTATAGGCAGACAGCCAGAGTTTTACCATTATTTATATTCCATCCAACATTTAAATAAATACCTGGGATAACTGGGGGCAAGTTATAGTGATTTGATATCGATTAAAAAGATGTCGATATAATTATAATAAAAAATGTGCTTATTGTACATTCTCGATTACAGTACAGAGGTTCGATGTCATATCTGATATCGGGCCTCTTCAGATAGAAAAAGTATGCAGATGTAATTTCAATCAAAATGACAATATAAATATTGATATTTTAATATTAATTGTATATTTTAAAAACTATTTTAAAATAAACGCGTAACTACCCGTTTAAATTTATTTTTTATTTTAATTGAAGAGTAAGTACCTAATATTTATTTATGCCGAATAACATTTTGATGTTGTCATTCACAGTAACATCGATACATTTTTAGTCGATAAAATATTATTTGCTACATCACTTTCGTATAAATGCCCCGAGTTATCCCAGGTATGTAAATAAATCAAAGATATTGAAACAAGCTGAAAATGACATCAGTATACTCAGAATTATGTATAGGTACCTACCTAATTGTATTTTCTATTTCCACAATACGTGCGTGCCGATTGTGTATTGTTTTTTTTCACTTTTTAAAAGTTGGTACTTATATTAGCCAGTACCAGTGCTTACAGTTTGTTGCTTATCGTATACGACGTAGAATGGCATCTTGGGTAGGCCTGCAGGCTTATGATGGTACCGTGTTTAATCGTTTGTCGTTGTTGCCGTCAGGTTCTAACAAGTATGTAAGTGCGAATGTGACGCCTGGCACGATAAACGGCAAACGCGTGACCATCATAAGCCAGAGACAATATTGGACATGAATTACTATCGGCCTATTTTGTTACTAACACTTAAAAAGAATAATCCATCCTAAACATCAGTTGATGCGACATTAATTATAATAAATTGTTTACATTATAAAAACAAATGTTATTAAGTACTTCTTTATCAGCCCGATTTTCACCGCCTTAAAACTTTCCTTTTCTTTACTAGATAATCGTTTTGATTTACCATGTAACCCCACTTAAATAGAGTGTAGTAGAATAGTCATTTTAAAATAAATCACACCTTTTATGCGTCAACCGCAGACTGCTTATTACCACAATTACGTCGTGACAATATAACTAATAATTTTCAAAATTAACTTATTAATATTAACTTTGATTAAGACATGCAAGATAACGACTTATGTTATAAGAGAAAGCGGTTTGTACTCATATTAGGACAAGACTTATTAATAGTAATATTATCCGCGTTAACTTTGTGTTTCTCCCGTACCTTTTATTAATTTTATAAATGTAAGATCAACTCTTTAGGTACTTACTGGAGTATTCATTAAATCAAATGATCATTTGTGTGTATATTAAATTATAATTTAGATAGTTTACGCCCCGACACAGAATATATAAAGCCTCGAGAAAAGAACAAATAGTAGCCTCTCTTATTATCTCTAAATTATATTATAGAATTAAAAATATCAGTTGGCTAAGAATGAAGAAAAGTTACGATTAGCTCGACGACCAACGCATATTGGTAGCTATCCTTACCCTATCATATTTTTATAACCTATCTCGATCTATCTATCTACTTGCCTATGTAATGTAAGGTTTATTACACTTAGTTTACTACTTATAATTCTCAAACTCAACTTCCGCTCACGCTTATACTTGCACACGTATCTACTTGGACCGAATATCAGCTACGACGAAGCTATAAAGGAAACCTATCAAACCTGATTAAATCAGAACATGCTTGCGGTGTTAAGGGAAAAGTAAAACTAGCGAGTAAATTGCCAATTTAAAATTAATAAGAGCACAGCAAAAATGTCGAATACAGTAAGCGATCGCCCTAAGCGCTACTTTGCTGTACACTTCCGCTTATTGAGATTTTTGGGGTTAGGCTGGTGGCACCACCCTGACCAAAACGATTTCAGAAATTTCCCAGGCTGGTACCTCTACTACTCCATTCTCACTCAAATCGTTTGGGTAGCAGGTTTTGTCGGTCTCGAAACCATCGATCCGTTCGTTGGCGAAAAGGACATCGACAGATTCATGTTCAGTCTCTCATTCGTCATCACACATGACCTCACTTGCATCAAGCTTTACCTTTTCTTTTTCAAAAACCGCGCTATCCAGGAAATCGTACGCACTATAGAAATCGATGTTTACGATTATTACCAGAATATTGATAGAAACCGCAAAACAATTAGAATTACAAGGATAATGACGGCATCTTTCGTGTTCTTCGGATGGATTACTATTGGTAACACTAATGTTTACGGAACTATTATGGATTTAAGATGGAAGAAAGAAGTGGCTCTCTTAAACGATACTGCGGAAAAGCCGCTACGGACTCTACCTCAGCCTATCTATATACCATGGAAATATCAGTCTGATGAGTCATATATCGCGACTTTCGTCTTGGAGACAGTAGGTTTACTATGGACGGGGCACATAGTGATGACTATAGACACATTCATCGGGTCGGTAATACTTCACATGAGTTCTCAGTTCGCGATACTACAAGAGGCATTCATGACAGCATACGACCGAGCTCTGTCGCAACTAATTTCAGACATGCCTCTTGATATTGCTATGCAAGATAACTTAATGAACGAGGAGATTGGAATTCCTGCGGATCCTTTACGCGGAATAGAAGCTAAAGTTAAATCATTCTACACTGACAAACAAATTGAATCTGCAATAGAAAAATCAGTAATGAGCTGTCTTCGTCAACATCAATTGTTGATCAGGTTTGTACCTTACTAATATTCCTAACCGCTCTTATAAATACTAATAAAAACGTATGTTCGCATTATACCAATTGAACAGTGTATTTATTTTCAAAACTAAATTCATTGCACTTATTCTGGCTATATGGTGGAGGCGTAGGTAGCCACTTGAAACTTTTTGGCAAGCAAGCATCGGTTGGGCCAACCGACTGCGTTAAATTGCCATAAAGTGCACTGAGAATTAACTGGAGGCCGGCTGTGCCAGGCAACGGGAGCGGACGGCGGGAGCCAAAGTTCGGGAGTTTGGAGCAAATAGCGGGCTACAAAGGGCATTGAATGGCATTGCATGCATTTAGCAGTTGACTGGTGTATATATTATGACGTCTATACAGGACTTAATCACAGTGGGTCTACTCGTACTAAGTGAATTTGTGGGTACTTGTTATATATGCTTACTTACACTATAATAGATATTTATCAAGCATTTAATTATGTACTAACCGTGAGGAAATAATAAAGCATAATTTAATATTCTTAATATGACGTATCGACGACACATTACTGCGATCGCCAATCCGCTTGCCCAGCGTGGCGATTATGGGCATTTACCTCCTAATGCGTCTATACGCAAAGTTAATAGGAGAGGCCTACGTCCAGCAGTGGACTAATATAGGCTGATGATGATGATGATGATGATTACACTTAAAATTCAAATTAGAACATTAAATATAAATATTTATCGTATCGATACTTATAGCTATAATAATACCTACATGAATTAATTTAGATTAAAATCATTAGCTCTTGAGAAGCCGAATTAGTCGATTATTAAAATATGGTTACGACTAAATTATTATTTAAAATATGATTATTAAATATCGAAACATTAGATAAACTCCACTGATAATACTATGAAGTACTATTACTATTTTACCTACGTGCTCACGGTATAACATAGTATGTGCATAACAGTATAATACTTAAACGGTAAATATTTCAACAAATAAAATAAATATTTGTAATAAAACATAAATCGTCCCGCATTATTTACAATTGTCAATAGGCGTAGGCGGATCCATCTCGATATGAAAGCAAAGAGGGAGTCTCTATGTGACGACCTGCAATATCTCAGGATTACCACCCTAATATTGTCACTCAAGCTTTTTTACGCCTATATCAACATAATACGGTTCTTTGTATAACTTTATTCGGGAACATCGAAATGAAGTCCGCAGATTCTTTTCGCTTGCCTTTGCGATTAAGGCTAGATTCACACGGAGTATTTTATTCCCGCATACCGTATTCGAGATTATCTCGAACGTCGTAGTGACAATAGACTTTGAATAATAACGTTCACAGTTGACACGGATCCCGCATACCGTATTCGAGAATGTGTGTGAACGGTACGGTACAAAGTCTATTGTCACTACGACGTTCGAGAAAATCTCGAATACGGTATACGGGAAAAAATATTCCGTGTGAATCTAGCCTAAAGGGTGCTATTTTTGTTTCTCACATTTGCAAAACACAGATTGGCATATGTAGTGAATAGTTAAATATTACGCCAATCGAACCCAACAGCTGAGCATTAGAAGGAGGTTCATTTAATTAAAAGCTTCTGATATTCAGGTAGGTTATTTTCTAGACTAGAACGATTAAAACAATAAAATGTCTACTTTATGTAAGCTTTTATGACCTGGGAGCTGGGTAATTCTCGCCATGGTTAGGTAGGTTCCCCTACTTATTTTTTATGTGCACAATCTGTCTCAAATTTATTTTCCAATCCATTACTTATTTTATAGACTGTGTATAGCTGCAATAGAAAGGAAAGAACGAAAAACTTATGGACATTTAAGACAGTTAAAAAAATCGTAACAAAAAACTATGTAGTGTAACAAAAGAGTGGGGGTGTAATTGCCACTTTTGCGAGAATGGTCTGTGCCATTTATTCATGTTTTCATTTATTTATACATATTTGAATGCAATTTTTCCAAAGATTATATTATAACCATTAGAAAAAAAATCTTAAATGTAGTAAAATAAAACAATATTTCTTCCAGATGCGTGGAAAAGTTCCGAGTGACTTACTCCTATGGCTTCATGACTCAGCTACTGTCTAGCATGGCGGCCATTTGCGTCGTAATGGTGCAAGTTTCGGTAAATCAAATCTCGATATATTGAACCGTCTGGTGCATTAACAAGTTTTATTACTTTGTTAAGATAGTCTGCCCAATGCCCATGTACCTAATAAATAAGGGCTGGGACATGAATAGCGTAGGGACCAGTGTCCTTTCCTTACTATGAGTCGGGTTAGTAGCGTACCTAAACCAAGAAATACTACATCTTTAGTGCGGGCGGGGATGTGTGATGCCTCGTCTTACCTCCTATTTAAGTACGTAGGTAGTATCTAAACATGTACAATGTATACCTATAGTAAGATTTTAAGTTCCTAATAATAATTATGCTTACATCGCTATGAGTGATGTGACGCAATTGCACCACGCATAAACCTACACAGGTTTCTGTGGCGCATCATAAATTTAAGTTACATATGTTCTTTTTTGATATGAATAAATAAATAAAAAAAATTAAAAATAAAGGGGTGACGTGCAAGCGCGGTGTTATGGGCTTATGGCCGTGGGTTTTCTGGCCGGCGCCGGCGACAGACGCGTGTCCGCCGCCGACGACGTCCGAATGCTTGCCGAATGATACTGACACGTCGCCGGCAGCGGGTAACCGACGAATTGTTAGAGAAACCACGCTCAAACATTCGCGAACAAAACATTCGGACGTCGTCGGCGGCGGACACGCGTCTGTCGCCGCTCGCCGGCCAGAAAACAAACGGCCTATGACATTTCCGACGCTCCGACTAACAACGCGCAATCCGCATACGCGCACATTACACGTGCTGCACATGCATCCGATGTGGCTCAGCCTTAACTGCATCGACTACTAACTTACTTTTGAAACTCTCTCGCAAGTAAACACCAATTCAAGAGTACGAAAAGGATAAATTTAATAGAAGGTTTTACTGACTGATAATGTATAAGCTTATTATTACAGCTCGAAATAAATAAAACTGATTTTACGACATAACAAAGAAACAGTCGCGTTAAGAACATCTTCCTTTTGAAATTTTGATGTCGGTTAAAGACTATCCCCCGCGTTATGTTTACGTAGATGGTAGATGCCGGCGGCATTTCCTCGCTGCATCGCATGGCCCTGCGGCCCCACCGCGAAAATCGAAAATCGTAAATATCGAGAAATTTTCTCTGTCACTTAAACGAAGGCATCATTAGAGTGACAGAGACAAATCCTCGAAATTTGCGGATTTCGAAGTTAGGGTCGCAGGGCCGACTCTTTACTTTCGGCGCTCGAATTCGTCTGCCTTAGAAACATTGAAAATATCTTTAAAAATATCACTTATTTGAAAACATGAAGTCACTAATGAAAATCCCAGGTTAGCCAAAGACTTTAGCCGATAACTTGAATTCTTACTAGATACTTGAAAGCAACATCATCACAGCACGATAGTAGGTACTGGGCTTGCCACTTAGCATTGAATTGATTTTACAAATCATCACAGGTTTGGAGGTTTGCTATCGATAAATAAAAATGCTTCTTCATTTCAGCAAGACGCTTCCAGTTTCAAGTCCATCCGTCTCGTCACGTCGCTTGCTTTTTTTATGGCAATGATCATACAACTGGCCATTCAATGCTTCACGGGAAACGAACTTACGCTTCAGGTTTGCAATTACGTGTATTTATTTACAACATTATTTTTGGTTACAATGTTTGTTAGTCTATGCAAGGTAAATGTTGCATTTGATGTCCGATTGACTTGAATGACTTATTGATAATATAATATGTGTTGTGGGGTTCTCTTATTTATCGCCGAAAATTATATGGCCGAATATCATTACCCAACTCACGTTTCGCGTAATTTTACTTCGCCGAATGTTCATTTCCCAACTTATTAAAATGTTTTGTTTTATTTGCCAACCTCACAGTTACCAACTTAACATTTGGTCGGTGTTTTACAAAGCAAATTTTCAAAATGCCAACATTCATATGGCCGAATGTTTTACTTGACGTAATATACACTTCGTTGTTTAAATTGTTTACCAAATGTTTCATTAAGTACAATTTCGTTTAGCAACTACGTAATATTATTTGTGTAACTATTAATATAATACGGCAATGAAAATGGAATCGATCTTGTACCTAAAATATGCGTATTGGATTTCGAAAAAGCTGCGATACTGAGTCTTCGATCAACTTTTGAAGGAATTTATTTACAAGGATGCCATTTTCACTTGGGGCAAATTCCTACCTACCTACCTTCTAACCTAACCCGGCCAAGTCGGATCTGCACTGGAAGGCTTTGCTCACTCGCTTCGCTCGCTCGCTCAGTTTTTCCTTCTGGTAAAAAAAAAAACCTAATAAATAATAGTGAAAATAGTTTTTTTTGTTGGTTTGTTTTTCAGTGTTTGCCAAAGAAAGAATTAAGTATGGGTATGGGTATGGTTCTTTGTAACTTGCCAAACGTATGAAAAGGCAACTGTTGCATCAGCGAAACGTTATTTGTCCATGAGTTGTTCGGTCAAGTGAACCATTTGTCAAATGATAAGTCTGCCAAAAGTTTAGTTGCGTTATAATAATCTGCTTTACAATAATTCTGCCAAGTGAAACGTTGTCATACAAAAATTTGGCAATCGTTAGTTGTCAAAGTAAAAGGTCGGCGAAACGTTGGTTGGCAAATGAAAATCGGCCAAATAAAATTCGGCGAAAAGGCAGAACACCGTGTTGTGGGTGTGTGTGTGTATGTGTGTGTGTGCGTGTCAGAATAGTCGAGCTGAGGCTGATAAATATGTAGATCCAAGGTATTGGATAATGATTTTTTTTTATTCATTACATGTAATTAATAATTAAATAATATATACCTAGACTTAGTCGCGTGAGTAGAGCAGCCGACTAAAAAAAGTACTACCTAATACTAGATTTTACTGCGTAAATAGCTACCTGTACCGTGTTTTTATTGATTTCCGTTAAATTAAAGGGAAGCTTATTTAGGTCAAAAATAATCAATTTCTCTAAGAAACTAGTGTCTTAGCTCTTACTGTTATTGAGTTATTAAAAATGTAAGTTTAATTACTAAACAAAGTGTATTGCAACCTTTATTACATCCTAATGTTACTTATTTTGACATGTGCCGTCAGCAGCCGTCAGTCGCCTTGGATCTTATTCTTAAGGTTCTCTCACACTTGCCATTACAATTATTATGTACGATAACGAAAAAAAGGGTTTAGCAGCCTTACCGAACAAGAGGTGCCTTTCCCCACGAATGAAGTCAATGTTTTAGGTGGTGTACTAGCAGGACCTAAGAATACTCCATGCTTAATATCAGCTCTAGATCTTCTTTTGTTTCAGAGTTATTCCAGATAATGTAAAATATACAGGGTGTCGTTGAAAGTGGCATATTTCGTAAACTGTTCAAGTTAGATCAACCAAACAAAATTGTGTTTGATAACAATAAAATAAACTACAAAATGCATATTTTTAACCTGCATCTTGTCCTTATTTTTCATAATAAAAAAAGGTTTCTTGTTTTTTTTTCCATATTTTTTTTTATTTCACGCGGAGGTACACCTACAAAAAAAATATGCATACATAGCCACTAATGTCCACTGTATACATAAATAAAAATATTTCCGTAAATCATCGTGCGTCATGCCAAAAAAAATTTTTTTTCAGAAGTAGTCGTTACTGGCATACAAATAAAGTACCAGTGCAGTGTGAACATAAGTTAGTGTGTAGGTATACAATCTCTCGACACTTACCGCACAAAATATCATTGACGTATATTGACTTATTAGTGCATTTGCTATATATATAAATCAGCCTCTTGTCAAGTTTGTATGCATTTTTTCTTTCCACATATATTTTTTAACGTTTTTTCACAAGACTTAAACTTAATTTTTTCCATTTTCCAACAGAAAATGCAACAAATCAAATGTCGAAAACAATACTATGTGTCAAATGTTTATCTCTCTTTTATAAAGCAAATGTATTAATAAGGCCTTCGTCCAGAAATGGACATCCAATAGTAATTAAATATAGTATTTAGTCACTAAAATAATTATGTTAAAGAATGGAATGATTTAATTTAATTTAATTAATTGAAGTGTTGCAAACAGTGCTATAATTTTAATATTATTAATAATTTATTTAATTAATCTATGTAAATATGCATGTATACAAATTTAATGTAACTTCTATTGGAAATAAATGGCTTGATTGATTGATTGATTGATTAATAAGTCAATTTACGTCAATGATATTTTGTGCGGTAAGTGTCGAGAGATTGTATACCTACACACTAACTTATGTTCACACTGCACTGGTACTTTATTTGTATGCCAGTAACGACTACTTCTGAAAAAAATTTTTTTTTGGCATGACGCACGACGATTTACGGAAATATTTTTGTTTATGTATACAGTGGACATTAGTGGCTATGTATGCATATTTTTTTTGTAGGTGTACCTCCGCGTGAAATAAAAAAAAATATGAAAAAAAAAAACAAGAAACCTTTTTTTATTATGAAAAATAAGGACAAGATGCAGGTTAAAAATATGCATTTTGTAGTTTATTTTATTGTTATCAAACACAATTTTGTTTGGTTGATCTAACTTGAACAGTTTACGAAATATGCCACTTTCAACGACACCCTGTATATTTTACATTATCTTGAATAACTCTGAAACAAAAGAAGATCTAGAGCTGATATTAAGCATGGAGTATTCTTTAGTCCTGCTAGTACACCACCTAAAATATTGACCTCATCCGTGGGGAAAGGCACCTCTTGTTCGGTAAGGCTGCTAAACCCTTTTATTTACTAAATTAACCAAAGCTGATATACCAGGCAATTTCTATTAATGTCCCAAGTAACCTGTCCAATTTAACGGAAATCAATAAAAACACGGCGTATAATTGGATTACACTGGTTTCATGGGAATAGTATATAATGATAAAAAGTTAATACCATAATCTTAATCACATATTAACTAAAATTAACACGGTAGATATACCTTATCGTATCGTGTAACACCTGCATTACACGATTAAGCTCTAATGGCCTGCCGCGATATTCGAAAATCGCAAATGTCGTGCATGCATCTCTGTCAAACAGATGACGCCTTCATCGGAGCGATGGAGACAGATGCTCGAAATTGTCGATTTCCAAAGTTCGCGGTAGGCCCTCAGCTGTAAAGTTCATCAGAGAGAGTGCACAATAAATTGAACTCGCGTGACTTTTAATTAAAAGAGATAAAACATTAAATTTGTAGTCACAGTTCCATTGCGTAGTTTCCGTACCCAATCCAATATCGAAATCCGAAAAGCTGGTTTCAACAACATCGTAAATCACAGATTACTGAGTGCTCAAAATCACATGTGAATAATTCGTGTACGATGAGGTACGATGTGGTTTACCTACAGTTCATGAATAGTTGAATAAATGAGTAAGATATAACTGTTAGGGCGTATGGTAATGGTAAATAAACAAATAGTTAATTCATTATTTATCACATTTATCTATAGTTAAGTAAGCTTTGTAGGCTTTCAAGGTTTTTAAAATTTACTAACTATCAGTGAAGGGTAATGCTCTTAAATATTAAAATATCTGTTTACAGTATGGGTAATAATTATACTGTATATATTATTTTTTGCTCTGTTCATAAATATGTTTCCTAAGATTTCGTTGCTATGTTAAAATTTGTTCTAGATTTTATTTAGATTACCTACCTTTAAAGTGTTAACTTATAGGTATACCTACCCACTTATTTTTGGTACATGTCTTCCTTTGTTTATTCCTATTCATACTCAGTTCGGACTTGAGAAATGACAATTTGTTTAGAAAATCAATAACTGAATGATATGATTACACGATTTTGAATTCAGACGTGATGTTTGCTCGCGCTTCTTTGCAAGGCAGCTACTGCTAGTAATCTCATCAAATCAAATAATCATTAGGTATACAGTTTGAATTGAAAGCGCTACCCGAGCCAAGCTGGCAATCTGTATGCTTCCCACGAGTTGACAAGTAACGTTTACGTTAGCGTTTACTAGTTACGTAAAATTGCCTAGTCTATTACGGTCGCTGTCACTGCAGGCCTAGGCAATATGACATTCTGCAATCGTATACGATAACCGATAAGTTTAAAAGTAAATCTATAATAAATATAATAAATGTATGAGAATGACAGATTCTAATCAAAAGTCACGGGACCATTTCCATACATTATCATGGTCACGTGACTTATCGCTTATCGTAAACGATTGCAGAATTAGCATCTTGGCTTGGCCTGCCGATGTATTGGATTGGAGCACAGGATGCTTAGCCAAGTTGCCAATCGCTAACGCTTAGTATAGCGTATCGTAGTTTTCCCTCTCTATCACTCTTTCATATTAGTGCGACAAAGACAGTTAGCTGCCTTTCGTTTACGATTGACTATTAAGCGTTAGCGATTGACAACTTGACTAAAGCACCCTGATGTGCGAGCGTGATAGACTACTTTATGTATATAAACGCTAATGCAAACCGTTCTTTGCCAACTCGTGGTACGGATACAGAAGGATGGTCCCGTGTGGGCGCCCGTCAATCTCGCTGATGTCTTTGGAGATGCATTTGAAATACGCCTGAGATACGAATTCACATTAATTACTTACTTGCTGCTGTCACTTTGTGTCAGTGTCTTTAATCTTTTTTAAACGACCAACATTAACTCCTCTCTCTAGTTACCATTATGCGTTTTTGCTTCTATGTATGTTTAGCAAAATAGAGAAAAATGCATGTCAATTTTCAGGCCCATTTTTTCTTGTGATTGGAATAATACAAAAAATTCAATATTTTCCTGTTGATGTGCCATTAATATTCGTTGAATATTATTTTCAGCATTCGATGACACAGGGACGTTTTATTTTGGGAGCGAGCGTACAAAGTTCACTTTTCAAACACAGATTGTTGTTTCTCCGAGTCAAAATATTTTCATCTAAATAGGTAGACCGGTAAAATAAAATAATTGCAATTTTTTCACAGTGGGCGAGAAATAAAATTACGTTGAAAATATAATTTACATATGTACTTCGTACTTACACGCGTCAATAATTTTATCGGCCCTTCAACTCTTTCCGACTCCGACCAACTCTACCTAGTAGTGAAATATGGACAGAAAATACATTTCTCAGATTTACGATTATGGCAATGTAATAGTACCTATTTGTATCCTTCGGATAAGACCAAATCTAATGCAGGACTCGAATTGAAATTTATTCATTCTTGTGGATTTTTTTATCTGAAATTCAGTTTGGATACAGTAGGTACGTAATCTGGAATTGGCCCTAAATACTAAATTGGTCTCGAAATATCATTTATGACGGTATTCTTCACAATGGAATGGGTCGGCCCGAACCGTGACAATGCGTTTCTATATTTAATTTTCTATACAATATAACTCGACGGTGGAACTGTGAAAGCCCAACGGACCGTTAGGCTTGAGTATGTAGACTTGTATCCTATTGGATACTAGTCTATTGCCAGACAAGGTATAGGCCGGAACAAGTCAGGTATTATAATGAATTTGTTCTAGGCCGAGCGCGTTTCAGATGCCGTGATGCACTCAAAATGGGAACGTATGACGCCTCGCGTTCGGAGGTACCTCCTCATGGCAATGATGCGAGCTCAACGTCCGCTTAGACTGACTGCCGCCGGCTTCGCTTATATGGACAATCGGTGCTTTTTGGCTGTAAGTTTTCTAAGTAGAAACCATCCATAACTCTTATAAGTACATGTGGGTAGGTAAGACGGTCCTTTGATTGAGGTAGGCACCTCCTCATGGCAATGATGCGAGCACAACGTCCGCTTCGACTGACTGCCGCCGGCTTCGCTTATATGGACAATCGGTGCTTTTTGGCTGTAAGTTTTCTAAGTAGAGACCATAACTCTTCTATGTACATGTGGGTAAGTATGACGCTTTTTAGCCATAATTAAGCTTCTAAGTAGAGACCATAACTCTTATAAGTATATACATGTGGGTAAGTAAGACGGTCCTTTGATTGAGGTAGGTACCTCCTCATGGCAATGATGCGAGCTCAACATCCGCTTCGACTGACTGACTGGCTTCGCTTATATGGACAATCAGTGCTTTTTGGCTGTAAGTTTTCTAAGAAGTAGAAATCATTTCTCTTACAAATACTACGTGTTACACGAACCACTGAAAACCTTGAACGGGGTGATTTGGTCTGTTATACTGAACAACTTTTACTATTGAGCTAACCCAGATAGAAACCTCAAAAAAAAATTGGCTCTTTGTGTCAAAATGTCGTGATCGATCGGTCAAAATGTAGAACAGTATATAGCCTACTAAATCACCCCGTTCAAGGTTTTCAGTGCCTCGTGTAACAACACCCTGTATAATGTAGATAAGTGGGTAGTACTGTGACTGATAACCACTGGCTTCACTTATAAATTCAATATGTAGATAAATATGTAGATCGGACAAACGTGCGTCATTGTTCGCAATAATATTGGACATGACTCCAAAGTTGATTGACCAATTGGCAATTAATAATTTAATCATTTTCAAAAAATTACTTACTTGAGACTATTAACTATGTAAACCTTTGTAAATAGTACCTACCCTAAAAGTTTCGAAATCAATTTTCAAGAAATTATTTGTTTAATCAATCATTTAATCAACTTTGGAGTCATGTTCCTATTATTGCGAATAATGACGCACAATTGTCCGATCTCTGCTTATAATAATATTGACAATCGGTGCTTTTTAGCTGTACGTATTCTGAGGAGTAGTGACCATACCTTTTATTACATGTGAGTAAGTATGACGTTTATTTGATTAAGGGTGATTAAGGTAGGTAACTCTTCATGGCAATGATGAGATCTCAACGTGCGCTTCGACTGAAATCATCCTGTATAACCTAGCATCGCATCCTTGTGTGTATATTTTTTGATAGGGCTTCCTAAGGAGCCTGGGTCCACTCAGTAACCTAGCAACATAGTAACCAAGCGATAACATAGCGAAAACCATTTACGAACTGCTATCTGTACATTTGGTTTCATAGGGGAAGCAAAGGCCTTGTTAGGATTAAGACCTGTTTCCTGGCGATATTTTCGTTCACTTACTCGTACAAACTGATTTTGGCACCTATATGTAGGTAGCTAGTTTATAAATATGAACGAGAGTTGAATATCATCGTAAACATTCATTATGCCCGTCTTCAATGGCAAGGCAATGACTTGAGAAGAGCGTTCGAAGCTCACCTCTGCCAAAAATCCGTCACGCTGTTTGTTTATTGTGTGAAACATATTTGACATGTTTATCGTGCTGGTACTTACATGTGGTATTTCCTAATTGTTTGTTGTTTGTAACCTTAAAGCCCCACGTTAAACGGTGACAGAGTGGACATGCGATTTACGTTTTACATATTTCTTTCTACGAGTATGTCAATAGGCAGAAATGTAAAGATATACTCGTAACTTATAATTTTTTGTATAATCTTAATTGGGCTTAAGACAGCTACACAATCTAGTTAAGTTGTGTAGGTACTATCATTATCACACTTTAAGCTAACTACGGTAAACTTGTTACCTACCTACTAAAAGATCATAAAACATAAAGTACATGGGTATAGGTACATTATTAAGTATCAAATTATTAGAAAAAAAAATTGTCGCACAAATACATTTTTTACTGGGATTAGAACCACGGACTACCAGATTCGCAGATTAGTTGAGACTGAGAGTCAAAGCTGTAGTACGTTTATTACTTATTGCTACTTTAGATACGAATCCTTACGACGTATTCGATTCGACAATAATGACGAAGTATTTTCGTTCTCGTTGCCATCTCGCCGTATCAATAGAGGTGCACTATTGATAGGCCGATGTGAATGGCTGACCGACTTCCATTATGAATTCGCGGGTCGGATATCGATACCAATACTCACTATACTGTAGGTATAACCAATGCATTATTTAAGAATAGGAAAAAACATGTTATCTACCTAGTTTGTTTATGGATAAGTCGGATTTTTACTCACAAATCTCACAATTATTTTTTGCGTACTACTTTTAGGTAGGTATCTTGCTACAACTAGTTTAATCTTATAATATTGTCATCGGTTAAAGTATGGAATATGTATGTAATGTATTGCGTATCTACGTATAATAATTACATCTCGACGTTTTAAACCCTTTTCAACGATCATGGTAAACGGGTAGGGTATACCTATTCGTTTAAATGTTAAATATCATGTTTTCATAAGCTTAAAAAGCACCTACGTAAATTACGTACCCTAAGTACCTACGTAGTAAGTAAATGTACTAAAATAATTTTAAAGACATTTCGAATAATTGTACCGGTAGGTAGGTACTTGTACTCGGCCCCAGCCCTGCTACTGCAAACAGCGAAGTTCGTAAATTTCGGGGATTTGTATCTGCCACTCCAAAGAAGGATAAATCCCCGAAATATGCGGATTTCGTAGTTCGTGGTAGGACCGCTGTACCTATTCCTTATTATGTACCTATATGCTATTATTGCACTATCGCGAGTCCGGACTTCTCGCCAAAGGGCGTCGTGGTCGTGTCGTGTTTCGGCGGTTCCGGGGCAACCTGCCGAATCCTACGCCGGCTCAGACGACGCAACGGAGCCACGCAATTGTGTCGCCTAAATCGAATTAATGTTTATTTTATTTTATTTGTATTATGTGATGTGTATCTGTATCATATTTTTTTAATCGTGTAATTTTAGTTTCATGACGCATTGGTGTTCTACTGTAATGTCATGTAAGCTTTTGTTTTTAATAAATAAATAATCTTAATAGGATAGTACCATAAAACGCTTGATAAACTCAATAAAAAGTTCGCTGTAATACGAACTTTCAACATAAAACTAAAAATACATCCGCGATTTCGCGAACCACCATTACTAGCCAGTACCTACCTGACTACTTAGGTAATAAAAATTTCACCTTGTTCTAAAGATGTCGAAAGATTTCGCGCCAATCCGAAGCCGGTTAATTGCCTTGGCAGTCTCAAAGCAACCCATTATGGAAGAGAGAAAATGGACAGGTACTTCGACTGCACTCGTGTAGTGCAACCTGTGTAAATGGGACCTGGATAAATGAGAAACCTCTACAATTGCAAGTGCCTTTAGCACCGTTTGTAAAAATAAAAATTACTGCAACAAAAGCTCAGTTTTCAACTCAAAAACTACTTTCAACATAAATTGCAAATGAAAATGACAAACTCGTTTACGTTACTGAGTAGGTAGGTACACCTGGATAAATAAAATGAAATAGAATATTTTAAGTGTAGTAATATCAAATATATTTTAATAACTACAATTGATATTACAAATGTATTGTACCAGAAATGTTTGTTTCATAAGTTAGCATACCTAGGTTTGACTTCATATTAATAGTTGAAAGTCGCCAGTAGGTAATATAGGTCACAGTTTTCATCTCGCAAAGCAGAGTGCCGTGCCGCCGAGAGAAATGAACAAACAGCCTGCTCAAAAATTAAAATGCGACACAGAATGCGACAGAGCCACTCCTTAGTTCTGACTTCTGACTACTTAGGGGACACAAAAGTGTAGTCTGTGTGAGTTTGGATTCTCTTTAACATACAGTTGGACCTTTTACAAAAACAGACACAAAATTTGTAAAATAAAAAATGTATTTAGATTTGTTTAAAACCTCTGTTTGTTGACCACTAACCCTGTATAAAATGTTCGACACGTCGGGATGTAGTTAAATTAATTAACCTTTTAACCGCCGTAGTCTAATATATCAGACAATCAATATCCGGCTCTCCTCGCCTGAATTAAGACAAAGGTCCGATTTGATTTCTATGGTGTAAACATTAGTCCCATTTCAATGCAAGTTCTGATCTGCGTGGTGTAATTTTGTATTGGTGGCGACACGGGCACACGCGACGAAAAAGCCACGGCGGTTAAAAGGTCAATTACCTACTCGATTATTAAACATCTTAAGAATATATATTACTATGATGAATGTGTAGCTGTAGTGAAAGTAAAATAAATAATATAATTAAAAAAATGAGAATTGCCCAAATGGGCCGTTACACCGTGTTAATTTCTTGCACGTAGTGCTGTACTGTGAGTGCTGAAAATGATCCAACATGCTCTACTTTTACTTTTATCCTTCTGTTTTGTATTTTTACTGTAATAGGTGAGTAATACGTACTTATATGAAAGTTATGTTCTTTTTGTCGTAAATCGTAATGTACCTACTTAGATACTCGTACATATCAGTAATTGTCATCATTCTATTTGTGAGTAATATTCAGAGATCGGACATAATATATAAGAGTCCAAAGTTAATGAATAATTAATAATTTAATCATTAAAAAAAATTACCTATTTCATACCGGTAACCATGGAAAAAAAATGTAGTAGTCATCTTAATGTTTCGAAATCAAGTTTCAAGAAATTATTCGTTTTATTATTCATTTAATCAACTTGGAAGTCATGTCCATATTCTTGCAAACAATGACGCACATTTGTTCGATCACTGGTAATATTCAAACTATCGAAATCGACTAATTCTTCACACATCAACATGTTCATCGGGAATCAATTCCACAAATAACAGGGAGGAAAAGGTCTTCGATCTGAGTAGCACAACGAATTGAATATGTCCAGTTATACGTTATGTCAGGACCTAATGTTAAAGCCCCTAACTTTATCAGAAACGTGACTCAAATAAAAATATGCCGTTTTTTTCATTTTCAGATAATGAAGGCCGCCTACTCTTACTACGCCGTCTTGAGCCAGAAGGAGGTGTAGATTACTTAAATAACGTTGAGATACACCACCAAGATAAAAAAACACATTAACTTTATTAAGGCACCGACTTAAATGATTTAATTTCATATTGCGCCGAGGACAACTAGAGGCACTTCTAACTCTTATATTATGACTATAGTCCACTAGTTTTCATTTAATATATTTGTTTATTATACTGTAGTTTTGATTCAAATATTGTTATTTATATTGTTTCACATAGGTACTTAATAAAGAAATCGCGAATAATAGAGAAATAAACATAATAATAGAGTAAAAATTACTTCGTATTTATAGCACTCATTCCATTCGAAAACTGTGGGCTGACCATGATCTGTCTGCTACCGCAGTATGGGTTACTTTCTATCCCTCTCGCCCTCGCCAATACAAGAGTACAAGCGGGATGGATAGAAAGTAAGTGCGTCATACCTCACAGCGGCAGCTCATTGATAAGCACACTGTGGTATGCCGCGGCCACGACATTGGTCTGCTTCCGGCTTAGCGGAAAACCATACGTGCTCCCTCTCGAACCCATATCAGCATCCCGCTCCAACTCATGGATTCGCTCGCCGCTGGTCGCCTTAGACCAATGTCGTGGCCGGGCCGGTAGAGTAGCCCTAATTTAATGGTTATAATTATCTAGGGCAATCCTACCATGAGTTGGCATGGAACAGTTAGGTACGTTCGCGTTTACTCGATACGTAAAGCTGTCTATTATCTTCGCACTGATAAATTAGAGCGAACGTGACGGACTACTTAACGTATAAAGTAATCACTTATGTAACTGTTATTTACCATCTCATAGTACGGGTAATGTGTGCTCGTAAGTCGTAAAGTACCAGAGGCCCGTTTCTCAAAAGCTTGTAACTTGTAATACAAGTGGAAGCCTTTTTTTAACACTATTGATAAGATAAAGACTTCCGCTTGTAGTCAAAGTCAAAGTCAAATAATTCTTTATTCAAATTGGAATAGCAACAAACTCTTTTGAATCGTCTAGGTATTGAAACTACTTCCGGTTCGAACCCTACACCGCTGACCCAAGAAGAACCGGTAAGAAACTTGGCGGGAATTATTTTTTCAATCAATCATGGTACATCTTACAACTAACATGCATTAAAAAAACAAACATAAAATGATTTTAAATAAATTGAAATAGAATAATAATAACAAGAGATGTAAAGTCTCTAAAAAGTCAGAACATTTATAAGTAATAATTTATAGAGAAGTAAAGGTTTCTCTCCGAATAGGTATATAATAATAACATTATATAATGCACGTTTGGAGATGTATAAGGTCTCCAAGCGTAAATTATCGTAATTGAATGTCATGACTTTAACAAACTAATAATTAAATCCTAAATTACTCCCACGGTGTTTTATCATTCATGTAGTCTTGTGTACTATAATAAGCTTTAGATATAAGTTTACGCTTTACAAAATTCTTAAATTTATTGACTGAAAATTCAGTATTACAAGTTACAAGCTTTTAAGAAATAGGCCCCTGGATGCTTAGCCAAGTTGCCAATCGCTAACGCCCAGTAGCGCATCGTAGTTTTCCCTCTCTGTCACTCTTACATATTAGTGCGACAAAGACAGTTAGCTGCCTTTCGTTTACGATAGTCGCTTTAAGGTGCATGCAGACCAAAAGAGCATTCGCTGTTCTATCCCCCTACTCTACGAAATTCGATCGTTACACGAAACGTGATTCGTTGATTTCGTAGTGGGGGATAGAACAGCGAATGCTCTTTTGGTCTGCATGCACCTTTAGACCAACGTCGTGGCCAGGACATTAGGCGTTCGGGATTGGCAACTTGGCTAAGCACCCTGAAATCCCGTAAAATTTGTAGACTTTCTATGAGCATAACACGGCGTATCTCGTATTATACAATCTATGGTATAGACCCTTGGCCAGATATGCCAAGGGTCCACACTGATCAAAGCCAAAGGATATCAAAAACACGTTTCAAGAAATAAAACAAGCAAATTGTGTTTCGAAATTTTATAAACTTAGTACAAAAGTTCATTGTAACCTTATGCCGTTGTAACATTTTCAAGTGATATAAAGTTAACATTATTCTAGGCTATCACAGTTGCTCGGTAGGTGTAGTAATAAATAAATACCTACTTAAGTATTTCTAGATCCTTGTTACCATAGCTTTACTACCTACCTGTAAATCTAAACTATACATTTAGACAGATTGTTACTCGTACACATGCCATAATTCTACATTTGGGCCATAAACGTCATTTATATAATGAAAGTATTGTTAGCTTCAGAATAAGAACTCAGTGTAGTGCAAAATCCCATTTCAGCAAATTATATAGCTGAAGATAGGACACAACACCACGTAATTATTATGCGAAACCTTACCTAACACTTTCAAAGTAAACTGGCATTCACTTTAAATGTAGTTTACGGATTTGAATTCCGAACTAGTATAAAGGTACATTCAGACCAAACGAGCATTCGCTATTCTAACCCCCTACTCTACGAAATTCGATCGTTACACAAAACGTGATTCGTTGATTTCGTAGAGTGGGGGATAGAATAGCGAATGCTCGTTTGATCTGAATGTAGGTACCTTAAAGGTGGGTCCACACTTGTGACATTTTGCCGAACATTATTCCGTGACCGTAACAGTAACACGTGTCAGTACCGTTAATGTGGACGTATTTTGTACGCGAACAATTTGTTACAAGTTGCAGTACGGCACAATCCATTCCGAACACTCAAAGAACTGTTTTGACACAGACCATGTATGACCAGTCTGCAGGACAATGTATGGAGTTACGATCTACTAACCGGGCCTAGTGTGGACGCTGGTCTGTGTACTGTCACGCATCGAAGTCACGTGTTACGGGCCGATCCATCTCGAGTCGGTTTTCTTCAAAGCATGTTCGCTATTTTCCCCGACCTGTGACGTGACCACGACACGTCCACATTTGCATTTATGACACGCGTACAAGTACGCCAGATGACACAGACACAGCCATGGGCTAGGAATGGATCACGTCGTGAACTGTCCGGCGGTACGTCCCCCGCCCGCACCACGCCGCCGCCTCGGTAGTCCATCATAGATAGACAACCAACGACCGACTCTTGTACCGATGTCATGCCACGCAGTCTGGTTCGCCAACGTGCGTCTACACTTGTGACATTTCATCGTACACGGTGTGTAACCGTGTCAGCACGATCACGGAGCGTCCACATTGAGCGTACCTAACATGTTCTGTTGCAATGTCACGTAGTCCGGTCCGTCGTATTGTTACAAGTGTGGACCCACCTTAAGGTTACACAATTGCATAAACTTTTGATAGAAAATAGGATTGAACACTTGACATAATATCGACTTCGATAAACCTCGTTGTTGTTAGTCTGTTCGGATAGAGAAGGCACGTGATATATTTGGCATGAAAAGCTACCAGACGCCTCCACTTTTCGAACACACTAAGCATTAGGTACAGTCACGTATACAAATATGCGTACAATTCGGTACATATTACTAGGGGAAGATTTAAATTTGATTACAGATGTCAAAATGTTTATGGAACCGACCGTACCTAAATATGTTTTGTTTGGTAATCCAGTTACCATAAAACCGATAAAACGCTAAGTAAATAAAATTGCTGCCAATGCCAATATACATCGTGAAGGCTAGCGTCGAGTTGAAAATTTGAATTTATTAATTGTAGGTAGAAGAAAAGTGCATTGATATGAGACAAAATGCATTCATAATATACGCTGGTAAGTAGCACACGGGTGATAATTTGTCATTTCCCATTCAAGAACACCGCATTCAAGGCACCTTGTAAAGAAGTGCCACTGTTAATAAGTACAATACGCTACTACTTTAAATAATACTTTATCCTAAAGGACAACGTTACCTACCTTCGAGAAAACTTCTAATTAATTTAACTTCGTGTTCCTGAAAGTATGATTCGCGTGATATTCAGTACGATTGGATTCAAGGCCAAACTATAGCCGCCAAAAATATTTTGAGAACGAAACGTGTGTAGACTATTTATGACCCATTTATTATCTAGGACGACAAATAATTGCGTAAAAACTTGGCATTGAAAAAAACGTAAATTCATAGTAACGATTGAGCAGAATTGAGTCATAGTTCTAGAAGGGGAGGCTTGGGTGACACGGAGCGAGGCCTGTCCTGCTTCAGGTCCAGAACTGTCATCTCTTCACATCTGCAAACAGGTTAAAATGCAACGAATGAGCAACAATAACAGACAAAACCAAATATAACGAGAATTATATATGATGAATATTTAGTCACTACGCACGCTTTGAGTGTTTAGACGGGAGGCGTGATAAAGTCTTCGAACAAATTTTTTCACCAATTTTAGCTGGGGACGTAGTTGACCAGTTGGCCAATGTACTTTGCCGGAGGGGGTCGCCCGTTTACAACATCTCCCGTCTAAATACTCAAAGCTATGCACAATATCATTCGGAGAGCCTATTAGGTCTCCATTATCTTCACACGCCAAGCGACTCGCGCGTAGTGACTATGAATCGTCCACGGAAAAAACATGTCCAGTGCTTAAAAAAATCAGGGCAAATTCACACCTTATTCTATTAAAAGTAAGGTGGTTTTTCCTTCTGTGTTCTTTCCATGGACCCTTCAAATATTATAAATACACGTGAGTTTAACCGTTTAATTATATTTATAATTAAGTCTCACGAAAATTTAAATTCAGAAATAACCAAGGACAAACTTAGAGAAAAGTTCTGTGTTAGACTTTTTTAACGGGGCGGTAAAAGGTATACAGGCTGGCATTTGGGTCGTGGAGCGGGAATGAACACTATGAACAGGGTACATGGGGCGGTCACTCTCAGAAACTTTCACTATGGAAACAACCACAAAAAATCACGAAAAAAAACCTCCTCATTATGAGTACAAGTACATTCATACTTAACTATCAATTTAGGGACAATTTACTCATAATTAGGAGATTTTATCGCGATTTATTTCATTTTCGATTTGTAAATTCGTTCCATTTCTTGGAAAACTATAAATATTTTCCTTGAATTTGAAAGGAATTGTACAAGTATTGCAAATGGTCAACTTTTTTAATCACAATAACTCTACCTCGTAATACTCCAAGAGCATTACAACGGAGGATAGGATACCGATTGAATAGTTCCCAGGAGGAGAGAAAACTCGTCGTTCCGCCGGCTATTTCAATAGAAGCCAGGAAGGGACTCATTCCTGTATTATGCACGATGTTATCCTACGAATAATTCATAAAATATACATTTGCGAGTCGCTTGAAGGTTGACAGAGGGTGTTGGAATTGCGAAATCACAATTTTAATCTAAACGCTTGCCATTCCAGACCTCTCTAAGCTTTGTAGTAAAAATAGTGTATTTACTACATCACCCTGAGACTTTCGTTACGAGCAAAATGAATGAAAATTGAAATCGGTATGAAAAGAAATACCAAACGAGATATTTTTATTAATATTTTCAACATGGATCATCCTGTTGAAAAACTTATGCGCTATCTGACGAATTAGCAAAAATTTATTTGTTTTGTAAATCTGTCACTCATTTTATCTCTTTACGTGGGTAAAATAGTACATTACGACACAAGTGCGAAAAACATGAAATTCGAAACGAGTGGCGATATTTTAAAACACGACCGATGGGAGTGTTTTAAATCGACACGAGTTACGAATTTCGTTTTTGCACGTGTCTCGTACGACGTTTTTTAGTACAGATGGCCCTCCGAAGTTTCAAACCTGACATAAAATGACACACTTCTCGCACTAGAGCCTAAAAAATACACCATCTGTACTAAAAATATTATTCTTGCCATAATAATATCTACGCTTTCCAGTTTTAAAAGTTGTCGGCAATATTTAGAACGATTCAACTATAGCCATTTCCAATTTTCCCAATAACATCACATCACTAAGTGAGAAGGTAGTTCATAAAGAAAACAAAACAACATTTTCACGCTTTGTTTTAACTTGAACTTTATCAAAGAGGCCAGGCATTCAATTAACCTGTCTTTAGCAGCTGCAGTGGAATACCGGCCTAGAACGAGCCGGCTAGCCGGACGGCGAATACGATGGAAGTACTACGAATATAATTGAACAAAGTTGTTGCTCTACTCTTTATTTAAAGTTTTTGTTCAGTTACATACGTATTTAAAACCATTGCAGATGAAACTACAATTACTTGATGTTAAAGCTTCTTATAAATGATTTTAGCATATACATATTATTTAGCCCTGAATATAGCAAAGAAAATCAATTGTCATCGCTGAGCGTGAGGTTGTACCTAGTTAGCATTCGCAATTACGGCAATTAGATCTTTAAGGTTTCATAAGCACTATTTAGACAAATATAAGATACTCGTACATTAATGAAACGCGAGAATGGATAAGAAAACAAAACATTTGCAACAGAAAAGGATTTCATGTTATTATACAGATGCCATCGTAGGAAATGGGGCCCGTAGATTAGTTACAGCGGCAAAAGCATCATACGGCGCGTAAACAGAACACATTACTTAAGTAGCGGCAATTCCAGCTAACCGAGCAGAAACCGATGCGAGGCCATAGTCACATAGGGCGTTATTGATAACTGAATACTTAGATACTACTACTAAATATTAGATTATATACTAGATTATACTAAATATTGCACTATTTATAAAGAAGATAAAGAGCAAGAAGTAACAACTAAATTATAAACATAAAACTATAGGTGTATAAAACCTACATAAACAACTATAAATAAAAAATACTCAAGATCGATGGTAGTGGGTAGTGTGCCGAGAGGGCCGGCCGCATTGCCTCGCTGGATGGCAAAGTATTTTAACACAGCCCTCTGATCACAATGATCACCTGAGCAATAGATGGGACTCTTCGCTATAGTATACGTGCCTTGCTCTCGCTCCCTACGGTTCC
>JALPQI010013492.1:0-21073 GCA_025490895.1 Thaumatotibia leucotreta | reverse complement strand
ACGGGTGTTAGTTTATAATAAGTACATTCAAATAACTTTTACTTAAAATTAGAGCAACACAATTTTCCATACAAAATAATTTGGCGCGCAATGTAGAGCAACATACGCGAGTTAAACGCTCGTTGACAGCTAATTTCGAAAGCAGATGACATAACTGACATGTCAACAATAACAAATGTTCGTACCTACATTGCTGCTCCGATAATCTTAAAAAAAATCTGTGGGGTCATAATTAAGAGTAACTTTAAAAAAACCTTGTAATCCATGATTACACTAATGAATCCCATACCTGGTTTAATTGATCGCCCGTATTAGATTTACACACTGTATAATTAAACGGTTAAACTCACCTCTGTGCTTGATAATGGAGACCTAGGCTCTCCGAAACATGTCGCACGTAGCGACTATATATTAGGGAGGATCGATTTTTTTATTTTTGGAAATTCATAAAATAATCTTTATGGATCGATACTTCGTGGCTAGAGAAACAAAAAATATTACGATAATTTTTGGATTTACTTTCGTTTTGTACTTCGTTTATAGGCCCAAAAATCGACTCTATTTTTAAGGTCTTTTGAAGAAAAATTAGTAGTTCGTTGATATTTTCCGTTTTACTTTTATGTAGAAACAAAATAACATTATTTGTCATAAATTTAGAATTTGCACAATTTAATTACATGAAAATTATAACCAGTATCGGCAAAAACTGGTTTTCAACTTTGAGGCTCTTGCGTCAGTACTTGCCAAATGACTACCGGAAAAAATATATATTGTTAAAGTATGTTAGTTTTTAAGAGCATCATTTTATTGGCCCGCGGTTCCAAAAATCCGAAAAAAAATTTTGTTTCATACTTCATGTATGAACCAAATTTTTTTTTCAGGAATTTCTGAAACGCGGCCCTATAAGAATAATCTGTCTAAAAAGTAATATCTTCAACAAAATATCTTTTTCCGATAATCGTTCGGGAAGTACTGCCGCAAGAGCCTCGAAGTTGAAAATCATTTTTTGGAGATACTGCTAACAATGTTCATATAATTAAACCACGCAAATCCAAAATGTATGCAAAACAATCTTATTTTGGTTATCCATAAAATTAAAACAGAAAATATCCATGCTCTTCGAGTTTTCTTACAAAAACCTCAAAAATAAGGCCGATCTTCGGGCCTCTAAATGGGGTCCAAAATGATAAAATATCCAAAAATGGTCATACTATTTTTGTTTCTCTAGCCACATAGTATCGATTCGTAAAGATTATTTAATGATTATCCGAAAATAAAAAAATCGATCCATCCTACTATATATACGTTTATTTTTTATGTTACGAGGTGTGCAATAATGAGTATTGTATTGTATACGTGTGTTTAACCGTTTAGTTATGTTTAAAGTTATTATATCTCACGAAAGTTTTAACTCTTAACTTGGCAGTGTATCTTAAAAGATACATACTTTTTGACCCACAGTAAGTTGTATTTTTTTTTAAAGACAGAAGTTTTTGCTCTACACAGCGGCGAGGAGGCTAAAACGCACGATTTTTTAAAATTCTGTCAAGTTTAGGGTTTTCCATCACTCCAATAGGCGTTACAAATTATAATATACCTACTTGCAGCCCAAGTTTAGTTTGAATTTCTACTGAATGATTCTTCTTTCCTTGAATCAACAACTTTTGTTGAACTCCTATTAAATTATCTCATCAAATCAAAGTATTATACGAGTATTAATATTTCGAAGATCTCTTCCTCTAACATCTTTTTTTTTATTTTAATAAATATCACAAAAGCCATTCACACTCCAACAAAGAATAAGAAAAAGTGTGATTCTTTCAAAATGAAACGCGAGGCCGTAATTCTCAGAGAAACACGTTTAAACAATCCAGGAAAACGAACATAATGCTTATATGGCTTTGGATGTTATTACTCTCGCCTCGCTAGAAGCTAGAAGTGACAGTGGACTCCTCACGTGGACCAGTTTAAAAGAGCTTCCTAAGGCTGGGATTAAACCTGTAAGTTCTTACGTAAGTTGTAGAGACGGAGCTATATTAAAGAATGAGATAGCGATATTCACCTCTCATTTCTTAGTATAGCTCCCTACCATTTACGTAAGAACTCACAGGATGCTTAGCCAAGTTGCGTATCGTAGTTTTCTCTCTCTGACACTCTTTCATATTAGTGCGACAAAGACAGTTAGCTGCCTTTCATTCACGATTGGCGATTAAGCGTTAGCGATTGGCAACTTGTCTAAGCACCCAGGTGTAATCCAGGCCTAACGCATATATTTTACTGGGTTAAAATGAAAATTCGAAGTCACAATTTTTGTGTCACGAAGTTGAATTTTGTGTAACAACTTTTGTCACTGAAAAAAGGCGACAAAATTTTATAAAATTGGCCCCCTTTAGTACTGTCGAAGGTTGTAGGACAGAGTATAGTAAGTCATACAAATTATAAGGTATAATACCTTATAATTTGTATGACTTACTATCGTAACACAATTGTCGCGATCGTAATTTATGTTTTGATTAGTACCTTAACTAAGTAATTTTTTTTGCAACCAGCCTGACCAGCTTAAAGAGCATACTAACGCAAAGAATTTAAAAGTAAAATATCAGTATAGCATTATTGTCCCTAGTGAAGAATTTGAAGACGATGCATAGCAAGATGTCATCATCTTTATTTCGGAGAAGCCATGTGATGAAAATGACTCAAAATATCCTCACATTAAGCTCGTCACCATACTATAGTATAAAAATATAAGAACTTCCTAATACCTACAAAAATATGGTATCAAAAGGGCATTTATGACACAAGTGCTCCATATAGGAGAACGAGAGGGGCAGAAAAAACATAGAATAAGTTAAAGGACGCATTTAAAAATACGACTTTGTAGGAGTAACAGGGTGCTTAGCCTATTTCCCAAGCTCTAATGCTTAGTAGCGTGTCGTAGTTTCCCTCTCTGCCACTCTTTCATATTAGTGCGACAAATATAGTGAGCTCCCTTTCGTTTACGATTGACGATTTATAAGCGTTTGCGATTGGTAACTTGTCTAAGCACCCAGAGGTAGATGTCTGAAAATTAAAATTTTCGAAGTACACGATGAGCCTACCAGGGTAGTACCTACCTACTCTCCTAAGTTATTTGTTTTATGCCCTCATTTACGTCTATTATTATGGCGGTCTTGAACCCAAAACCGACTACGTTCACAGAGCCTCTGTGAATACTCGTATAACATAAAACGTGAGTGTGAAAAATCCTAGCACTTTTTTATGGGGTTTGTCTTCACAAAACATGCGCTCTGGCTGTTAGTTCGTCCAATATAACATGTGCCTCGATTTCGCCGTCTTTGTCGTTCTTAAGTGTGTGTTTTCTTTTTTGCGTCTCCTTAAATCACTAGCATCATCATCATCACATTATCACCCTATAATCAGTCCCGAATCCACTACTAGACAAATACTTCTACTATTACCTAAGCATATAGACGCATTAGTATGTAAATGCCGAAACTCGCCACGCTGGACAAGCAGTTGGCGATCGCAGTATCCACTATGATGATGCTGCTGCCCATTATCAATATTCAATAATGAAATGGTCAGTAACATTTCGAATCCATTAGTCGCCTCTAACCACACCCACGGGAAGAGTTGGGGTGGTGACAAATATATTCTTACTGCCGTTACCACACGGCCAACATCGTCTATCGGCCTAAAGACGACCACTGCTGCTGAACATAGGCTTTCCCCAAAGATTACCACAATGTCTGGTCCTGCGCCACCCGCATCCAGCGGACTTCTGCGACCTTCATCATGTCATCAGTCCACCTTGTAGAGGGCCTACCCACGCTGCAAATAATGAATATAAAATTTAAACAAGGCAGTCATACAGATATCGATCTATTAGCTCCACTGTGAGCTCGATTGAGGCTTATGTTGTGGATATACAAGTATTTCAAATAATAATCATGAAGCGTGACTAAGAAAAAATAAGGTATACTTACCTGATAAAAACACAAATAAATCGGTTTACCGGAACTTGAACCAAGGACTTTCAGGCTTATATACGGGGTCACTAGTACTACTAATTAGGTATACGTGTTCAAAAGTTTTAAAACCGCCAAAACCGCTACCGACTTTTGTTGGTAGCTCGCATGCACGCGTACTTCAGAAACGAAGAGTAATTTTACGAACTTTGAAATCCTTAATTTACTTAGCTCCGTTATATACTCAAGATTTACAAAATTTGAGCAAATATTTTATATGACACTTCTGAATCGACGAACTGCAAGTTAAAAAAACATAAAAAACTATTCAACACCTAAAAACAAAGCAACCGATAGGGAAAAGTGGAGAGCTGCAACAAAAGCCATTAGAAAGCGGAGTCACAATCCTCAGCAGTGAGGAACCAACTCAGAAGAAGAGAAGAATTCAACACCTACAATATTTTGAAGGATGGAACAGATTTTGGGAACAGATGGGAATAGGTTTGTTTAAACAAACCTCAAAATAGCTCAATACCTGTTTTAAAATGTTTCATACCATTTATGTAGCACTAAAAATTGTATTCAATTAACAACACCATTTTTTTTAATTACTTCATTAATAAAGAATTTGTATACCAAAGAACGAAATAGAACGAAAAAAGAACCGTTGTTTGTATGGAGAAATATTGATATCCGATCCCTGGGAGGAAACTAGTATCAATGAATGCAGCAGAGCTAGATTACTACGAGTCTTAAAATACTGCTACACAACCGGAAAGGAGTTTTTTGAATACCTAGTTTTACCGAACCGTTTACAACCGATGTAAGTGGCACGCAGTAAACGTCACAGGCTGGAACATTCGACACTTTTATGACATGGCCACATGGCAATTCATGTTTTGCTGGATTAAGTCATCTCTGATTTAAGTAGGTTTTAATACAACCAAACGGGACGCATACTCTCTGTTGAACAATCTAAAAAAGATCAGAGCAATCGAGGAGTGAAAAACCGTTAAAGGAAACTCTCACTCGAAATCTCTAATCTAGGGGTTCAACAACAATAGCACTAAAGAGCTACTAGGGCTCAAAAGACAAAAAGTCTGTGCAGTAACCAGAACACTAACTGGACACTGCAAGTTGAACAAACATATGTTTCTGATGGGTAAAAAACAAGAACCGACATGCAGGTTCTGCCAGGAATCAGAGGAAACTGCTATGCTCATTCTCTGCTCCTGCGGACCACTAATGCACAAAAGAAGTATTCACATAGGTAGGGAAGTACTTCAACCTCACGAGGTACAAAATATTACAGTCTAAAGAATCTGACACTTCCTAGACTCAACGGAAATTCACAACCGGAAAGGAGTTTTTTGAATACCTAGTAGCCCGAACCGTTTTACAACCGATGTAAGTGGCACGCAGTAAACGTCACAGGCTGGCCCATTCGACACTTTTATGACATGGCCACATGGCAATTCATGTTTTGCTGGATTAAGTCATCTCGGATTTAAGTAGGTTTTTAATACGCGTCTGTTTTCTTTAAACCATTTCTTCTTCTGTCATAATATTGTGATAGGATAACTGTCATGATCAGGGCCGTAGTTTTCATGCCGATGACATGGCATGATAAATGGCAGCTTAAGTTTTTATAGGTTCGCATTGAAATTCATTAATTGTCAACTTAAATTCAGGACCGTTTTTGAAAGGCAATTTAGTATAGCGTGCGGCTTCCATGTTTCATTTGTTCGTTAGTAAATAAAATTATACCGGACCCGTATTCTTTGACCAAGAGTGTAAATTATAAGCTTTTGAATACTACCTGTGGTAGTAAGTACCTATCAACTAAAATAACAAAAAAGTTTAGTTTCCATGTGATTATAAAATCGACTTTTCATCCCGTGTTATAGAAGACATTTTCTTGTGTTTAGATTAGTTAGTTTAGATTCGTTTATTTGTTATTTTCTTACTTGAACTCATCAAATTCATCGACTAGTAGTTCTACAACATCATCGGGATTAAATTGTGAGAATATGTAATTTTTAAACGGCGAGAAGATATTTATATAATAAATGACGTGGTTACTAAGAAAATTTCTGCGTGCGTTCCGGCGTGAAATTAGTGATTTTAAATTTACCTAGATAATCACAAAAACACTTTTAAATTGCAAAATGGTTTAATTTTAATTTCCTCGATAAAATAGCTGATATAATATAAAATATTCTTAAAAATTACTGCTAAAGTGTTATTTTTCCTCAAATGTTGTCATGTTTGCAAACTGATATATTGTCACTAAGCGAAAATGAGTGAAAAAGTGACACTTTTAGTTTTATTAATTGTATATAATTATCTAAATAATTTTATTAGACTATAAAACAACAGCTTTTTACAGTAACCCGTAAGTTAAGTTACCGTACTACCTAATAAAATTAAATCGCTGTACCCAAAAAACGTGTTTTGATTCTGAGTGAGCGATATCATAACTATTTATAACTGTCAATAAGTCGAATTTGTTCGCAAAGTAAGTAACAAAACTCCTAATACTTAAATCTAACGAGATCCCTTATTGAAAGTTTCCAGGTCTTGAAAGTTTAAGCTACGTCGAGTTCATAAAAATGATAAAAGTTCAGAAAGTTACTAAACATATCACATAACATCACGCGTTAGGAGATAAATGCCCATATTCGCCACGCAGGGCAAGCGGGTTGGCGATCGCAGTAATGTGTCCACTATGATGACGCTGGTACCCATCATCAATTTTCGATAAATAATTGGTCAGTGAGACTTAAATCCCTAAATCGACTCTTACGACACTCACGGGAAGAGTTGGGGTGATGACAAATGTCATTCTTACTGCCATCACCAAGTAACATGTTAAGGTGCGTTCAAACTAAAAGAGCATTCGCTGTTCTAACCTCCCACTCTACGAAATTCGATCGGTACACAAAACGTGATTGGTTGATTTCGTAGAACGGGCGCTAGAACAGCGAATGCTCTTTTGGTCTAAACGCGCCATTACTTGAAAAAATTCTCAGAGTTTTGACCTACAAAGGGAACTCTATCGACTCCAAATGAAACCTATTTAATCGTCGATTTCACTCAGCCATAAAGGAGGGTCTTAATCTTATCGCCCCATATCTCTGCCTCACGGCTATGTGCTTCAGTAAGTATGATGAATGGCCTAATAGTTGGTAGCCCTGCCTAAGATATTGAAGGTTCTGCGTTCGAATTCCAGATAGGGCATTTAAGTAGGTACCTATTTCTTTTTATTTTGTTTATTTTCCTAAATTCGAGTTTATGGGTAAATTTTGGGTTATTTCTTCTCAGAATCAAGAGTTCTTTCGATCCCAAATAGAAAAAAGTGTTCCAAAATTTCCATAGATTTTCCGGATTTTCTCCTTTATTACCAAACAACATAGGAAAACAATGAATGGGATCTTTTTCCCATTAAAATCGAAAGAACTCGTGATTCTGAATAGAAATAACTCAAATATTACCCATAAATTCAAAAATATGATTATGACCAAAATAAAAAAATGCTTATTTATGTGTGCGTTTATTTCAAACAGATATATTCCTTGTTTATGGTGTTTTTCTATGTTGTGGCATATTTCATCATCATCATCATAATATCAGCCAAAAGACGGCCACTGCTGGACATAGGCCTCCCCCAATGATCGCCAATATGACCGGTTCTTCGCTGCTTGCCTCCCGCGGGTTCCCGCGATCTTGACCAGGTCGTCGGACCATCTTGTGGGAGGTCTGCCCACACTGCGTCTTCCCGTACGTGGTCGCCAGTCCAGTAGTGTCTAGCCCCATCGGCCACCTGATCTTCTGGCGATGTGCCCAGAATTGTCAGACTTAAGTGGCATATTTATTTCTTGAAATTTATTTGGAGTGGTTGGAGGGTGACTTGGGTAGAGATTTGTTTAAGAGTTCATTTAGTATTCTATGAAGATTCCCCGACTGCAACCCAAACAATATATTATTGTAGTAATTAATAAGATAAGCGCCTATTATGTAGATACGCTCACACCAATTTTCTACTGAACTACTTGGGCCACATACAAAAACTAAATATTTTGCCTTAGTCGAATCATACGACACTCGTGAGAAGAGTTGAGGTGGTGACAAATGTATTCTTCCTGCCATCACAACGAAGCGTAATTAGGACATAATCAATTGCATTTAATTAATTCACGGATAGTTTGATATCAATAATTATACAATTCATTGTAATTAAGTTAATAAATCAAGTATTCCATTTTCGTAAATTATTTATGATGACACAATTAATTGTTTCATACACCTGTGCAAAGTTAATAATTACTCAATCCTGACTGAAATTGACCAACGTAGAACTTTATGCCGTTGATTTAAGCGATGGAATTGAATGTAATAATCTCTTCGCGAAGAATCTTGGTAAACTGTCAGGCCACGACTTCGCTCGAGAAGCGCCACCCAAATACGAAAATGTCGATCATTCAAAGACTTACTATGAGTTGGAAAGTAAAGGATATGCTAGGTTTTACTCGATACGGAATGCATTCTATTTAGCAATATGCCGAGAAGTTTCATAAGTTGCGAAACTTCTATAGAGAATGTTCTCGGCAAAATGAATTTTACAAACAAAGTAATCATGCCAAAACCGTTGTATATACATGCCTTTTAAGGTATATAAATGCCTTGTTTATTGAATTATGAAATACAATATTCCTCTCAACACTTTTTTGCAAGTTGTCATGGAAACATTCTCAATGAGAACTAACTCTTAAATTCTCATGAAAATTCTCGGAAATTTCCGAGTACATTTCCGTAATTTTGAGAAAGATCTACAACTTGTACATTGCTAATTCTATCGCATTATATCGCGGTGGCCTACTTTACGTATCGAGTAAAACCTAACGTTACCGATACTTGCAAAGTCATGGCTACTGTTATTAGATTTGACCAATCGATCACAACACTAAGCTCTCTTTTCATCCCCGCATCCTTTTGATTTCTGCAGCCTTGCGGTTTCTTGAAAGATTCAAAGCGATGCCTTATATTTTCTTTTCTATGGCGATGGCGGCACCATATTTTGGAGCGATAAATCTCGCACACACGTTCTCGTACTCACAACTTACAGCGATACAGCGCACACAGCTCAGCACTCACAGATTTTCTGTTTTGTCCGATGATTGACTGATAGAGAATACGTTTTTTTGTGTAATAAAGATTATTAAATAAATAAAATCTATATTGGAAATTTCGCTTCCACCTATGGCGCTAGTCGCCAACGCTGATAGCGCGTATTCATGGCCGGACTATAACTTACGCAATGATTTATCATAGACTACCTTAATTTTAGAATAGAACTTTGACTGGTCACATTAAGGTCTATTTTCCATCAGGTAAATTTTGTGATTTATGCTGAAATATGCTTATTTGTCGGTAAATGAAAAGAGCCTTGTTTGTTTGTAAAATATGGGCGTTTACGCCTTTTTTTGACTATACCGGTATGTCTATTGGACGCTAATGGTGAAAGTTATTGGTTTTAATGGAATTTAGTAATTTTCAGCCTTCTGAAAATGTCGTTAGCCGTAGTTTCATATGGGTTACTGCTTAGTGGAAAAAGGCAATAACGACTGGACATAGAATCATTGTCAAAACAGGTATGAAACTGTTTTGGTTTTATTTACATTTTAGCTGAACATTTAGCTAGGTACTAAACTTATAAATAAATAAATATTTTTGGACTTTACACAAATCGACCTTGTCCCACGGTAAGCTCAATTAAGGCTTGTAATGTGGGTACCAGGCGACGATATATATAATGGATAGATATATATAGATACCTAAATACATAGACATCAATGACCAAGGAACAAACATTTGTGATAAATAAAATACACAAATAATGCCCTCGTCGGGATTCGAACCCGGAACCTCCAGCTTCGTAGGCAGGATCACTACCAACTTGGCTACGGAGGCTGACATTTATATACCCATTCTTGTGATAATATGTCGAAGAAGCAAAAATAAGCGAAAAAGGAGATCAATTTGATTTTTGATGAATTATTATACATATTATTATTACATAAATATAATATATGGTTACATCTGGTAGAGGAATTCCGTTTTTTTCGACAGTAAGACATCAACTGATATCCCAAATGATGATGACCAATCATTAGTTTAAGAGTGAGCCATAAAATTAAATAAAAAAACGTCAGTAATTCCGGCATCTATAGTAACCGCTTGTTTATAAAATATATCATCTCTTGTCTGCGGAACAATAATTTCCATATGGTCCTTTCCAGTGCCTTTTTATTATTATTATTTTATCAATTATATCAAAAGGTACACTTATAATAAAATTGTAACATTTGTCGCACAAAACGATTTACACAGTTTGACTGTGGGATTAGAGTTTCTTCGCTTATAGCTAAAGAATAAACTAATATTATAACATTCATATATTATTAATTAAAAACTTGAATAAACTACTCTTACATTTCGGCCCATTGGTTTCCGATCTGATATCTGCAGGCAAACGGTTCAAAATGTAGGGTAGACGTTTAATCAGACCTTTCTTTAAGACCCTGATACGACACGATACCTACTTTTTCTTTCATATATATAAATATATTCCTATATTCGAAATTCAGAGAAATTTTGATTCCAGTGTAATTTCGTCCGTGTAATAATGATTAACATTTATTTTATCTTATCTCTATTACTGTGCAAAAATTCATGGAACTGGGCGCTTAGACAAGTTGCACCCTGTATAATCTGTGATATGAATATCATACGCCATTTCGGAATTCAAGTTGTTGTACAATACGACCGCGAGGCCCAATAGTTAAACGAATTAATGACTCTAACCTTTTCAAGTACCTTTTGAAACTTTTAGCTAGTGGAGTTTGATTCGTTTTGAACCAAATCGAATTAAATACGGAAATGTCAACTTATAGGTAGATATTCATTTAACTAAGTACTATTTAAGAATACCTACGAGCAATTAAAAGTGTATATACCAATCGTCAGTAGAATCCAAAAAAAATATAAACAGACAAGGATGAACAATATTTCTTTGCTCTTCCGCGATACACGAATGTGTAGTTAATTAGTGTAACCCGCTATAATTACTTGCGTATTTTTTGCATGCAATTAATTTTCCCACCCTCCTGCCGCAAAAATAAATACGCAAATAACTAACCCGGACACCAGGACGACGTCTTTGACACGTATCGTGAAACACGCTCGTAGATACATTTATACGCGAATACTTATAAATTAAAATAATTTGAATTAAAAATGTATGTGAACCTAAGGTTTAAGATTTTAAGTTCATAATAAAACCAAGATTGTGTTCTAAAAGTGTGTGATTAGTGATTATGGAATAATGCAAGTTTAAGGTTTACATTGTTTACTTTTTTTTCTGCTGTCGAATGGTTTAGGTAGACAAACTTATAATGAAAATTGTAGAGACCCGTTTCAGGGTCCATTCATTATATCATGTAGTAGGTATTTAAAAAAAAAGTGACTATTAGAGGAGTAAAAAACCAAAAAGAATAGGTATGTAAATATCAACACCACAATACTATAAGGCGGCTGATCATGCTATCTGTGTTACACTAGTCAGCAACCAGGTAAGAGGGAAAGAGGAAAAAATATCTCAGTCGCTACATGCACAAGTATAACCAAAAGTAAACCTTAACGTATTTGGAATAAGGCTCATGGATGGTCAATTTAGTTTACTAGGAAGCCCATTGTAATTAAGCTGTTATACTGCAGTCTAGACAGTAATGTACACCGGTCATTTATTGGTGTAGGGTTCTATGAAAAACGGGTTGCACAGAGAGACTGATAAAAAGTAAAGTATAGACTGACGACATTTTGTTATAAAATAAAAAATAATAAAAATAATTTATTTCAGATTAAACATCCATAGAGTGTTAGTACTTATGACGTAACTTATCACTACAAAAACTTAAGATCTATTGTTAGTAGTACCTATACTTATACTTATAATCTATTATAAAGGTTTCAGTAATTTGATGTTAAAATTTATTTAATACAATACAATTAACTTTACAGGTCATAAACAGTAGGTACCAAAAGTACTTGTTAAATAACCGATCCCGTGTTATCCTCGACGCAAAAGTGTCAATCACGCTTGCGGCATTGCCACGCTAAATCGTGATTAAAAATTTTTGCTCCAGGAATGTCCCGGTGCGAGGGTGCAGACCTCTCTATTGTAAACACCGCCCAGTTTAGTATTTCTTTTATTGAATACCTATTTACTAGCGACCCGCCCTGAACTCACATCGGCATACTAAAACCTACCTCTTGAATCGCTCTACCTATTAAAAAGATCGCATCAAATAGTTTTAAAGATATTAGCACACATTACTTAGCGAAACAGACATCGGGAAACAGCTTTGTTTTATATTATTCAGTAATTTAAATATTTAGCGAAGCGGGCTACTCACATAATTTAAGTCAATAATTGCTCGACTTGGCCGTGTGGTGACGGTAATAAGAATACATTTGTCACCACCTCAACTCCTCCTGCGGGTGTCGTAAAAGTCGACTAAGGGATTGAAGTGTCACTGACCATTATTTGATAAAAGGTTCATGATGGGCAGCAGCGTCATAATATTGGACACATTACTGCGATCGCCAATCCGCTTGCCCAGCGGCAGCGTAGCGATTATGGGCATTTACCTCCTAATGCGTCTATACGCATAGTTAATAGGAAAGGCCTACGTCCAGCAGGGGACTATCATAGGCTGATAATGACAACGTGGTAACGACAATGTGGTCCCTTTGCCCAAATAACATCACAAATAATGCAAGACAGTCTCTATCCTTAGCTTGTCTTTGCGGGTATCTTGTTTCGGTTCTCGTAGTGGATGTAAAGTTTAATACAATATTCGAATAATTGCCAGTGGATCTATTTTTAAAATGCATAGCTTTAAGAGATAACTTACAGTCTATTTGATTTAGGACAAATAACAATTATTAAGGTCGCACGAGTCCGCCGGATGCGGGTGGCGCAGGACCGTTCTTTGTTGCAGTCTTTGGGGAAGGCCTATGTTCAGCGTTGGACGTCTTTCGGCTCATATGATGATATGACGAACAATTATTAATACATTATATTTTAACAACAAACGGGACTTCATCGTGTAAACTTATGTTTTAATATTGTCCTAACGTTTCGGGCATGACGTTATACCCGTGGTCGCAGACAGACTGGCGAGAAAATGAATGAAAACCTTACCTTTGAGACTCTGAATCTGAAGTGAGATATCGCACATTCATGTTCTGAAGAGAAATAGCTTCAAGATGAATAGACGGCAACCCAGACGAATACCGAGAAACCGTGTGTCTAGTGACAACCCTAGCCTCGAAGTAAATAATCAAGACCAAGTGCGGGTAGTTCGCTAAATCCGCGCAGCTAGAAGGTGTTGATACATTTTCTTGCTAATCTGCCTGTGACCATGGCACGGGTGTAACGTCACGACTAAGAACCTGGGTGTTTAGACAAGTTGCCAATCGCTAACGCTTAATCGTCAATCGTAAACGAAAGGCAGCTAACTGTCTTTGTTGCACTAAGAGAGGGAAAACTACGATACGTTACTAAGCGCTAGCGATTGGCAACTTGGCTAAGCATCCTGTAGCCGTACTATGAGTAGCAAAGTATAGGATACGTTTGTTTTTTTTTTTATTAGCGCAACAAAGTGGATCCATTCCACCTGATAGTAAGTGAAAAGTGTAGCCCAAATCGCGGCAGCAACGACCAGGAGACCAGCAGTAACCTGTTAATTGCCTCCGCCTTGCTGGCCCGCTAGATGCTTCTTCATGCTTTGCTTAACATACACATAAGTAGGAACCCTTCCTACTTATGTGTGAGGAAATACGGACATGTGCCGGTAAATAATTCCACTTTTTAGTAGTCCGGCATATGAATAAATTGCCGAATTTCTTGGTACGTGTGGGAATATTTTTCACTGTGAAGAGATGATACCCCAAACCGGCACGTGTGGTTTTATAACGGAAAAGGGAGAGCGGGATCAGGAAAAAAACTCTTCAGAACACTCACCATGGTACAGGCGATAAAAAACGCTCAGAAAGCCAATGTCCCTACGTACTCGACACGTAATGCATTATATCGCGCTCACACTGACACATTGGAGCGAGCGCGATGGCCTGCTTTACGTATCGAGTAAAACCTAACGTTACTGATACTTGCAAAGTCATGGTACGGCTACTGTTTGTGTTTAAAATAATGAATGATTATCGTAAAAGCTTAAATAGCAGTTAGTTAGCTTAAATTGTAGTTTTTTTTTGCGGTGGGTAGGCAAACAAGAAACATATCAAAATTTTGTAGAGTCATTAATTTTATTATAAATATTAAAAAATAAACATTTTGGAAAAGATTTTCACTTACATGTGGTCATAAGTACCTCACTGCCTCCCTCAGCTGTTATCACTACTCAAAGCAAATAATTTATCATATTTCACAAAAGTCCAATTTCATCAATCATCATGGATCACTTGGCGCAATTAGAGAAGAGCATGGAGGAGATGAAGAACATGTTTGCTTCGAGGATGGCCACATTTGAGAGTGCTGCAGGTTCCACTAGCTCCACCCCGGGGGACTCTCTTCAGGCGACCAACTCAAACACCCATAGCACAAGTGAAAGTGAGTACTGGGAGTTTAAGAGTGTTCTCTGGAAGGCGGTGGAATCTCTTCAAGAGCAGATGGGTCTTGTGCATAGGGCCCTAGAAGAACTGGAAGCAAGATCCCGGAGTAACATTCTTCTGCTGCATGGTTGCCCGGAGACTCAAAATGAAGAACCATCAAGCGCAGTGGCTGTTATTCTTCGTGACAGTCTAAAACTTGAGGCGGTGTCATCTCTGTCCTTCATAGCCTGTCACCGTCTGGGCAGGACACGGGGTTCTAAGCCTCGACCACTTTTAATAAAATTTGCTTGCCAAAGGACCCGAGACGCTGTGTGGGCTGCAAAGAAGCTTTTTAAGGGCTCTGGGAGGACTATTACTGAGTTCCTCACGAGCTCAAGACACGCGGTGTTCTTGGAGGCTCGAAAGAAGTACGGCGTTAGAGGCAGCTGGACCAGTGATGGGCGCATTGTTGTTCAGTGTCAAGACGGAGTGCGGCGAAAAGTGACTACGTTGGCCGAGTTACATGCATTGCCGGCGCCGGAGGCGTCTGACGATGGTGAGCAAAGGGCGGGCCCAAGCCCAGCAGGACCGGCAGCCGCCAGTAAAGTCGCGCCGCCGCCTGCGCAGGCACGTCGTGCTAACTCAGTTCGGTCTGGCAACGGGCGGTTTGTCAAGCAGAAACCTTAACTTTCATTTGTCTTTTTGTCACTTATTTATTTTTTCTTTTTTGTTGCGGTACTTTTCTAATTGTTTTAATTTCTCTGTTTTTCGGAATGCCGCAGGTAAATTCTGTTCATATAAATGTCATTGTCAGTTGTCACTGTCACTTTAACTTTCTTTTTTTTTTTGTTGTCGACGTTCCGTTGCACAGTTTTAGTTTTGATGAAATGTATTTTTCTATTAATTTTGTTCAAACTGTGTTGTAAAATTCCCGTTTTTTTTTATATATATATATATAAGGATTTTTGCTATACCAGCTGCTGGCGAGCAAATGAGGTGTACATTTTAGTAATTTTTGAATCATAGTCTTATTTTATTATTTATATATTCTTGTACCTACAAATATTTTTATTTATATATATATCATATGTACTCAACTAAAGCACGATGTCTGGCATTTTGAATGCCAGTCTAGACAGCGAATTTTTTTCACTTTCTTCATCTAGCCTTTACGACTCCATGAGTGACGTTTCGGATGTACCTGATTTGGGCGATATGTTGCATTCCAAATTCGATTCGGTCACAAAAAACTTTAACGTCGTTCACATAAATGCGCAAAGCATTCCAGCACACTATCCTGAACTTCTCACTTCTTTCAGCACCAACAATAACATTCACGCCATTCTCATTTCCGAATCCTGGCTTAAACCGTCACTTCCTTCTACACTTTATCCTTTACCCGGGTACTGTTTAATTCGTAATGACAGGACAGGTACGAGTAATGGCGGATCGCAAACAGTGCGCGGCGGAGGTGTTGCCATGTATATTAAAAGTAATATTTCTTACCAGATAGTTTCTCATTCGCCATCCGTCGGTTTAAACTCTCCTGAGTTTCTTTTTCTTCAGGTCAATATGCATCATAGTAAAATACTTCTTGGCGTTTTTTATAGCCCCTCCTCCAATATTAATTTTTTTGAAACCCTTCATAATGTTTTGGTTGATTTGATACCTCAATTTGACCACAGTATTGTGATGGGCGATTTTAACACATGTATGCTTAAAAATGACCTACGTTCTTCCAAATTACATTTTCTTTCCACTTCTTTGAATTTAACCCTTTTACCGCTTGGTGCCACACATTTCCCGCATAATGGTCCTCCCTCTCTTTTAGATTTAATTTTAACTTCGTGTCCTGACTTAGTTTCATTCCACGGACAGTTTAATGCTTCGGGTTTTTCAAACCATGACTTAATTTATGCATCTTTTAAAATTCGACCTCCGAAAATGAGGCACAAAGTAGTTATGCGTAGAAACCTTCGGGACGTAGACATGCAAGCACTTCGTAATGACGTATCTAAGTTCGACTGGCTTCATCTACAGTTCATTGATGATGTGGATCTGATGGTTGAGGCTTTCAATAACACATTGCTTGCGATTTTTGACAAACATGCTCCATTAAGACCGACGCGTGTTAAGCATTTTCCGGCTCCGTGGCTCACGCCGGATATTAGGGAGCTCATGGCTAAGCGCGATAGAGCTCGCGTTAAGTCACGACATGATCCATCAGAGGAGAAGCTTAATAGGTATTATTCTTTACGAAACCGCTGTAATAAAGTCTGTAGGAGTGCAAGACGGCGCTATATCCACCAGTCCATAGAAGATTGTCCTCCCGCGAAACTGTGGAAATTCTTAAAATCACTTGGGGTGGGCAAAGCTCAATTTAATCCTCCAAACACCTTTGACTTAAATGCAATCAATAACCACTTCAGTACTTCTCCAGTAATTCTCGATCCTTCTATTAAACAAGCAACACTCTCACTTCTTGCCAATAACATACACCCTGATTTGCCTCACTTTGAACCTGGTGATATTTCGCCGCAAGATACGCTTGCCATCCTAAAGTCCATTAAGACGAAGGCTGTCGGAGAGGATAGCCTGGGTTTGGACATGCTCATGCTTGTGGCGGATTCCATTGCTCCCATCCTCTCTTTTATTATTAACTTCTCTTTATCCACGGGTACATTTCCTGCATCCTGGAAGAATGCCCACGTAATCCCACTACCCAAAACCTCTAATCCTGTCGATTTTTCTCAATACCGTCCCATCTCCATTCTCCCTATTTTGTCTAAAGTTATAGAACATTTTGTTAATCGCCGTCTCCTATCTCATCTTAATATGCATTCCCTGTTAAATCCCTTCCAGTCTGGTTTCCGCCCCGGGCATAGCACAGTCACCGCCTTGGTTAAAGTCACCGATGACATTCGCCATAATATTGAGCATAAAAAGCTCACTATCTTAGTTCTCCTTGACTTCAGTAGTGCTTTCAACACTGTTAACTTCGACCTACTTCTCAGTATACTCCGGACTCTAAATTTTTCTGAAACGACTCTGTCATGGTTCCGCAACTACCTTATTGGTAGGCGTCAGCGTGTGAGGGTTGACGACCAGTTCTCGGACTGGTGCGAACTCTCCGCTGGCGTGCCGCAGGGTGGTGTCCTTTCTCCGCTTCTATTCTCAATTTTTATTAATGGTATCACCAGGTCACTTAATTCGTCTTATCACTTATATGCGGATGACCTGCAGATTTATTCAGCGGCTAGTATTGAAAATTTTACTAGTTTAGTTAACGACATAAATGGGGATTTAGAATTAATTCGTTGTTGGGCCCGTAATTATGGATTGAAAGTGAATGCGAAGAAATCGCAAGCAATTGTTATTGGTAGTCCTTACTATATAACTAAGCTCTCAGACATGACGGTTCCGGACATTTATTTTGGTGAGACACCTATCCCATTCTCATCGACTGTGCGAAATCTGGGTATTACCATGGATCAGACGCTTTCCTGGACACCCCATGTGGCGGAAATTAGCCGAAAGGTGTTTGCATCTCTTCATTCTTTGAGACGTCTACAAAACTTTCTCCCATTTCAAACGAAAATTACCTTGCGCAGTCTCTCTTGCTCCCACTGCTAGATTATGGTGATATTGCTTTCCTGGACCTGAGGGAGGAGCTGCTCGATAAGCTCGAACGTTTGCAGAATGTGTGCATCAGATATATTTTTGGCTTACGTAAATACGATCATGTTTCTCAATTTCGTTCTCAACTTGGCTGGCTTCCGATCCGCCGTCGCAGAGATGTACATGTCCTGTCCTTGCTTTTTAACGTACTTTTCAATCCTTCTTCGCCTCCTTACCTTTCTGAAAGATTTCTTTATTTAGCTGATGTCAGTAATCACCGTTTACGTTCAAGTGCTAACCTCACTCTTGCTTTACCGTGTAATAAGTCTCGAACTTACTCTAGATCTTTTTTGGTGCGTGCTGTGAAATTATGGAATGGGTTGCCGCTGTCCCTCAGACAGGCTCAGTCTGTAACGTCACTCAAGAACGGTCTGAAGAAGTTGTGGCTCTCCGACAGTTTGTGAAATGGTTGAGTACTTTATTTTATTTATAGATATGTAGTATATGTATTTTACATTATAACTATATGTGTAGTTTATGTACGAATTAAGCATAGTAGGTAATATAGTATATTTACAGTAGTCATTCAAATCACGCACTGTACGCGTTTGTTTGTCTATCTCTTGTTTCATATAGTTCTCTCTTTTGCTCAAAGGTTAACTGGAAGAGATCCCTTACAGGGATAAGTTCGCCCTTGTACCTTTTTGAATTGTTGTGTATTTTTTTACCTGTTTTATTTGTGTGCAATAAAGAATTTACATACATACATACATACATAAATCAATACATTGTTTTCTACACAACACTTGGGTCAAGATCAAAACATCATCTCATACAGAAATCACGTTTTTTAGGGACACGAAATAAGTCAACGAAAAGAATTTTGACCTACATAAAAACATGGCTAAACAGCCTTTTTTACAAGTCCTTATAATTCTAGAAAGTTTTATTCTGCACCCGAACAAAGAAAAAGTGCCAATAACAAGCATTTTGAAACTTTTAATAGAGTGAAGCTTCGAAGTGCCTTAAGCACTTTGCGAACTAGTTTTTCCGCTGCCTTGGAACCAAAGATAAAATGATACCAAGGAACCGAAATACTGGTAACTAATCTGCATGCAAGGCAGCTGGCAGAGTTGGACAAAACGTAATAATGTAATTTACAGTAGGATTACTTTTTGCCCAATCCTGAAAACAAGGTTAGGTTAATAAATAAATAAGGTACACCCGGGTAAGACCGGACTATTTTTCGGTCAGTTGAAAGGATGTCACAAAAAAAATCATAAATTTATTCTCACTAACTTTTACCTGCAGATGTGTGATGTACCTACGTGATAAAAAAGAAATCAAGCTTTCAATATAAAATTGTTACTTTATAAAACGCGACCCTGATTTGTCTCACGTTAGTTATAATTCTAAAATAGCTGATATGTATGTATGCTACGTCCTAGAACGTCCTTCGTTCGATCGCAAACATCCACGTACTCACGTAAACATTTTTCCAATATTCTGACGACATTTAGATTAGGGCATATGTCGTTTACGGACGTGGCTTAGCCGAGATTACTGCCAGCTTGAGTACATCTCGTAAGAATTTAGTAACACTACTGGAACTTAAATCGACAACCTGTTATTATAAGAGATCGGACAAATGTGCGTCATTGTTCGCAATAATATAGACATAACTCCAAAGTTAATTAAATGAATAATGAAACGATTAATTTCTTGATATTTGATTTCCAAGCTTTTACGTGACTATTTTTACAAAAGTTTTCATAGTTATCGGTATCAAATAGGTAATTTTCTGAAAATAATTAAATGATTAATTATTCAATCAACTTTGGAGTCATGTCCAAATTATTGCGATCAATGACGCACATTTGTCCGATCTCTGGTTATTATCAAAACGGAATTAGAAGGAGATTGGAAACTACTGTTGACTTGACACAACAAATGACACAACATTTACCAAGGAAAGAGTTGTGTATAGACGTAGTGAGTGATTAATTACAATTAATCTATTGTCTGTATGTCTATGTACTTAACCTTTTGGATGCCAACGACTGATATATTGGCACTGCAGGTTCAACGCCAAAGACCGATATATAAGTCTTTGTCTACAGATCAATATAAATAAACCTACCCGCATGTGCGTAAAATCAGAGATTATTTAGTTTAGATTATTTGGGTACTTGTGGTAAAATTCAATTTCTTTTTTGACATTCTGTTGACGTGGCGTGTGAGTGACAGTTTTTGTATTTGACGTGGCATCAAAAGTGTTAAGCTATGAATATATCCTAGATTGATTTATACACTGTTGTGTCAACAGTACTTTCCAATCATTCTATAGGTACTCTGTTTGGTTTGGTGTTAAAAAAAGGTAAACAATCTTGCAGTATCCTTTTTATTGAAAAATGCATATAAAAATCCAACCTAGGTACTTAATGAATCAAAAACAATGTAAATCACGGTATTTCCTTGTTATATTATGTATATTTGCTAAAACTTATTTTCTACTCGTAGTTTTCAATAATAACATACATAATCCACGCCCATGCGTTAGGGTGGTGACAAATGTACTGCCGTCACCATTGACGGCAGTACATTTGTCACCACCCTAACTCTTCCCGTGGGTGTCGTAAGAACCGAGTAAGGCTTAAAGTATCTGACCATTCGTTTATGAAAATTTATGTTGGGCAGCAGCATCACCAACAGTAGACACATGTACTGTGATTGCTAATCTGCTTGCCCAGGGTGGCTAGTTAATATGGGAGGATGACTACCATTACTTACTTCTGGCGCAACGACCCAAAGTGGTC
>JALPQI010013491.1:0-34954 GCA_025490895.1 Thaumatotibia leucotreta | reverse complement strand
AATTTTCCATTTCACAAGACACCACTGTTCGTTGTCAGATTTAAATGTATAAAAAAGAGACAATGTATTTACAGCCAATTAAAAGTATGAATAGGTTTCATACAAGCGAGTTAGGTCTTAGTGCGCCTGTTAGTAGTTGTACATATAACTTCGGTATTGGTGGTAGTACTTTTTTGTTTACGAAGAATGTGGGTGGGTCGTTCGTTACTTCTAACAAGCGTTTTGTATTTTTACTTACTTTAATCTCCACGGTAAAGTTCCATTGGCGCCAATACCCATGTTTTCACACGCCGCAGCTATCAGGTTGAGTTTCACTCGAGACATTATTGAGAAAACAATAAATTTTCAAGGAACAAATTGCGATACGCGAGATTCGAATTTTACGACTGTGATTTTGCTGTACCAAGTTATAATTATATAACTTATTTGAGCTCCACTGAGTAAACACGAACGATTTATTTAGCTAACACTTATTTTTATATTATAATCGATATAACAGGCGAGGCAAAACTGACTAAAGCATGGATATGTTGCCGCCTAATGCCTGTCACAAAATTGACAGTGACATACGCTGCTCAATATTGCCATAATAAAACTCTGTAATCCCACAAAATGCCAGAAACAGTGTGAAACAAAACAATTTTTTTGTAATTTTTTCACAAAATGATTTATTTAAAAACGTTATGTTTGTCTTTAACAAATCGATCATATCTTAAGTATCTTAAGCCAGTTAATAAAGAAAAAAGACACATAAGGCGGGTGTAAAATATAATAACCTTTTACTATTTTATTGAGTAGGTATTGTTTCGGTATTCTATTTTACTCTAAATAGTGCACAGTATCCGCTTTGAGCCGTTTATTAACGACTTATATATTGCATACAAAATATATAAAAACATTGCCGACACTTATTATGATAAACCTCAAAAGTTAGGGGAATGTGATAAACTAGTAACATAAAATACATGTCAAAGTGACGCATACGTTCCAATTCACGTTACTAATAATTATGAAAAATACTCGGGTTTTTGTCACAAAAAAGGCGGCAATTTGCAATGAGGGTTTTTGCTACTTTTTCTGCCGCTATGGGGAGGTGAGATGGCAGCACTGAGCCGACCGTTTAACGAACTGTCAAAACAAATACGCGCATTTAATTTTCAACATATTCATAGGCTTATTTATTCTGAAAACCATTACTTTAGGCATATTGTTACCTAAAATAAATAAATAAAATAGTTCCAAGTCAATTCTCATGAAATTAACAAAGTTAAAGTAATTATTTCTAATACCAGTGACTTTGCGCGCCTGTTTTATAGCTCCGTCTTCAGTTCGATGACCGTGTAATAGTCGTAATCCATTACAAAATCAATTCTCTTCCAAATAAAATAGAATTTCAATATTTTAGGCCCAGGTGCCTATGAATAGTATGAATCTGACAGTTGTCGAGACCAGGTGCGTACGAAGCGCCGCCTGGTGGCAGAAAAATTATCGAAAACCCTCATTTAGTAAAGTCACGGTCACTCACTGTCAACAAATACGCGACTACATTTTATAAAGCCACCTTTTCTACTGCCGAATTAGATAAAGAAGTATAATCCTTGAAAACCGTACAATTTCAAATAACTTATATACGATATAATATATCACTTAATATACACAAAGTGCTTTACGGTGAAGGAAAACATCCTGGGAATCACATACATCTGCGAAGAAATTCAAGGATGTGTGAGAAGTTCCAACAAGGATTGGGTCAGCATTGCGGAGAATGACCAGATTACAATATCAAATAAAATAATTAAAAAAAACACGACTGCGGTTTAAAAACTATAATATAATAAGACAAAGAATAAACCTGAAAAGGATATTTTTTTAATTTTCAGTTCGTTTTAAAATGGCAGTTGTTTTTCTAATTTTTTAAATTATTTTATTACGTTCTCTATTGGCATGCAGAATAGCGTGCTCGGTGCTTACTCCTGATTGTATTGGTCAGTTTCGCAACGATAGCTCCTGTTGATTTCCTTAGGGACAACCAACGTATTCTGAAGGTAATCCCCTAATATAACTATGCTCCAGGCTCGTAGGCTCATACAATAGTAATTTATGCAAGTGGTACCTATCGATTAGCAAGCAAACCACAGATGTCATATACTCGTATACCATAGATCAAGCAAACGTATCTACTTAGCGTGTCAAATGAATTCAGTAAAATCTACTGAGTTGTCCGTCTTTAATCGCAGCTTGCAGCTATAGATCTTAAATCATTTCTATTCTCATTTAAGCATATATGGTTATAAACTTTAGGTTCATGGGGCCCCAGCGCACGCAAATTGTTTGCTGAAATCGCGAAACGTCTGGTTGATGTAACTAAAGACCGAAGAGCTGGCGACTTCCTCGCACAACGCATCAGTATTGCGATACAGCGAGGAAATGCCGCCAGCATCCTCGGTACAATGCCACAAGGGCCAATCTAAGATATAGGTTAGGTTAAGTAGATTAGTTAGATTTTAATCTATGTACATAAATTGTAGTTTTGAAAATAAAAATTAAAAAAAGGCATATTATGTGTATATTTTTAGTTTGTATGAGATCAGCGAAAGTTTAACCGTTTTGAGCGACCAGTAAATAATCAGCAAATTACCTCAAATTTGGTATATAGACTACTTTTATGTAATAGAACCAGTGAGGCCATGTGGAGGTAAGATTTTTTTTTCTTCATACTGTCGTCGTGGACCACCAATAAGATACCTAGAGCAACTTGTCAGTTGAAAAATCGGCCAGCATATCGGGTCATGATGAGTACAGTCGACAAAAAATGTAGTTTACCACTTTTCCAGAGGTAATAAAAGTCGAAAAGTGGTAAACAACATTTTTGGTGGACTATAGGTACACGGTTCCGTAGTTAAGTATTAAAAAATGTTCGAAATAATTTTATTGCGATAGTAAATTAAAATAAAAGTGTGAATATAAGTTCGAACTGAGTGGCGATAAATTATAACACGACCGAAGGGAGTGATTTAAATCGACACGCGTTACGAATTTCCTGTTCGCACCTGTATCGTACGTTTTACAGTACAGATGGCCCTCCGAAGATTCTAGCTGACAAGAAATGAAACACTTCTCTCACTAGTGCGTAACAAAAGCACCGTCTGTACCGTTAAACCATACAACTAGGTATAGTCCAGTACTACAACTATGGTCCACAAATTCAACTCGTAATTAAGCATCAATGGAAATCTTTTACTTTAGTTTTATCTAAGTTTTTCAATCATTAATGAGGAGACTTTGTGTAACAACTGCGTCAATCGTAATATAATGATTACCTACACTAAATCGGAGATATTTGACACTAGTTTTGGACCATAGTTGGAACCTTTTGGACTATAGTTGGGTAGTTTTACGGTACTGAAAACTATTTTGTAAACACTGATTTCATGATTTTTTTTCATATTTTTCTGACTCAAGAGGAGGGAGAGGGAACGCATTTTTTTTTCAAATTCTGAAGCGGCTATGTCTGAAAATATTAACTTCAGCAGTGGACGTCTCATGGCTAAAATGACGATGACGATGATTGGTGAATTCAGTTGCCGGCTCCACGTTGAACCATCTTCCATTATTTTCATTCACTCATTCCCATTCACTTCCGCTTGTTCGTTTTAACAACATTAACATTCGCCTGCCTACATAATTGCACAATATAAGTATACCTACATTTTAACACAGTACAATAACTCGTTAAGTACACCATCAATGTGTTTCTAATCTCTGGACCCACATTTCACTAAACTGTTTTTCTTCAGAGTTTGACTCTCAAATTAAGAACATTTAAGAACTTTCATTTGTACCGTCGATGGCAAACAACTTAGGTGCTTACTTAGTTAAATGCCATAATGAAAACAAAAATTTACATCACAATTATTATGTTACTGGGTCGTACTCTGTTTATTTTTTAAATTTGCTACCTTTTTCTACTGCCAAGGGTTGTTAGACAAAGTATACCATTATACGTACTCTGCTTATTATGACTATTAATTTTAGGCATATCAAAAGGCAAGGGTAAAAAATTCAGCAAATTTGAAAAATCACGGGATTGCTAATCCTGCATTCGAATAATTACAAATTGGTGTTTAATTTATGACCTATCTGTGGAAAATGAAAACTTTAGTTTGTTTACATTGAAAAACTCATACATACTTGCATTCGTAACTTTTAAAATATTTTTTGATGTTGGAATGAACTAATACTGAAATTTAATCTTGTGTTTAAGATAAATTTTACCAAACGTGACCTCACTCATGGCTCTAACGGAAGACCAGCGCTGGGCTGTGATTACAGCCCAGCAATATGCTGAATTGGAGACCATTTTGTGGCACTTAGTTTACTTATATTTATGTTTATTTTATGTTTTAATGTATATGTTGTGTCACAACATATACATTAAAACATAAAATGGATGGGCAACAGCGTCATCATAGTGGACACATTACTGCGATCGCCAATCCGCTTGCCCAGCGAGGCGATTATGGGTATTAACTTCTAATGCGTTTATATGCATAGTTAATAGGAGAGGCCTACGTCCAGCAGTGGACTATCATAGGCTGTTGATGATGATGATGATGATGTGTCACAAAAAAAGTGCATCCAGTAAAAATCGCTAAGGCAAGTGGCAAGTGTAGGCAGTACGATTATGTGTGAAAATTCCAAGTTAATGATCATCAGTCGTCATTTGCTATAACTCCGAAGATAGTGATATCTTGAATTCATACTGATACGCAGAGTTGGGCAAAAAGTAATATGATTACTTCTATAAATTACATTTGTATGTGTACTTTGTAATAAATATTACAAAGTACACATACAAAAGTAATCGGAAGGAGTAATCATATTACTTTTTGCCCAACTCTGCTGATACGTGATACATAAATTTTACAATAAAAATATTGATACCTTAACCTAGAGTTAAAATACTGTATATATTGTATCGCTATAATTTCATTACTCTCTCGCTAAAGTGTTTTTAATTCATTTAAAAGAGAGCCTCTATTTTAGGGTGGAATTTCGTTCTGTTTAATACAAAACGATACTTTATATAAAGTATTATGTATATTGGTTATATTGTGTATATTGGATATACTATTAGGGTATATTGGAGCGGCCATTGCGCTCAAAAATATCTGAACATGCTAGCCATCTCAAAATGACAAGTAGTACCTATGAGATGTCTCAAGGTGGTTTTACACGAAATTCGTTCGCTACACAAAACGTCATCATCGTCATCATCATCATCATATCAGCCGAATGACGTCCACTGTTTAACATCAGCCTCCCCCAAAGATTGCCACAATGACCGGTCCTGCGCCATCCGCATCCAGCGGACTCCTGCGACCTTCACAGGTCATCGGTCCACCTTGTGGAGGGCCTACCCACGCTACGCCTTCCGGTACGTGGCCGCCACGCAAGAACCTTCCTGCCCCAACGGCCATCGGTATTAAGCGCAATGTGCCCCGCCCACTGCCACTTCAGTTTAGCGATTCGGAGAGCTATTTCGGTTACTTTGGTTCTGCTGCGGATGGTCTCATTTTTAATCCGATCACGCAGAGAGACTCCTAACATTGCCCTTGGGGTGACTTTGACACAAAACGTAATTCGTCGAAATTCGTTGATTTCGTAGATTGGGGGATATAATAAGCATTCGCTCGTTTGGTGTAAATCCATCTTTACAGTCTGATTACTTATTAATAAATAAGTTAATATTGTAATTCAAAATCGAGGGAAGGTCTTCAGAGACTATTTTCGCGTAGAGTTCTGGATCTGGTAGCTGCCCTCACTGACCTAAAAAGAATTTAAACCCTGTATATCACGTTGCAGATGTATGGGTGGATTTCATCAAGAAAATTTTCACCATACAAATTTTTTATTTTTTTCTTTTATTAATTAAATGCATAAATATGTATCTAGCAATGTTAAGTTATATTTATTAGAGTATCTTGTTATGATTCCACACTAATTTGATGCATAATTTCGAAATGATAGGCATCAAAAATATTTTACACGAGATGGTGATGACGACCATGCCATGGTTATGATTTTTTAATGGATGGCGATGATACTATGTGTATGGTAATGACGATTTACTATATCATAAGATTCATAAGGGTATTAAATCAAACAATTTTCAGTCAAATCAACAATGTATTTTCAAAGCGCCTTTGAATGTTTGTAGTTTATTCCAAACTTCCAAGCGAGTTTAGTTCCTGTCTCCTTATATTCCTGTACCAAAGAAGATTTTGTCGCTGGCTTCTTTAGCGTCTTCACTGCTGCCTGACTATCCGTGTATATGACCACGGCTCTCGTCTGCTGCACTTGCTCCTTTATGAGCCTTACGCACCGTAGTATGGCACAAACTTCTGCCTGAAACACACTCGTATACCTACCAAGTGGGACAGATACCTTTTCCCCCAATTTCGGGATAACTATATAGTAGGTATGCCTGCTCCACCTGCCGCTAGACCTGTGGAGCTTCTTATCGAACCGTCAGTGAAGCATATCAACGTCGGATGTGCGACGTTTACCTTCCAGTTGTCCCTCTCCCCAATATGTACTCTATATTTCTTATCGAATATCTTCTTCCTCTTTATGAGGTCATTGTGAGTTACCATCATTTCCATTTTAGACAGTACCCTATCTTGTATTAGTTCGTGTCGCTTGTGTACGCAACTTCCTCTCCATTCCTTGTATGCCTTCATTCGGTACCACTGTTCCACGGCCCTCTTTTCCGCTTCTATATGTAGCGCCTTTATACCTGGTACTACCTCTAAGGCGTGTGTCGGGTTGTCGGGTTGCCTCTGCACCTTTGCTAGGTATCTCTGATATTTCTTAATGTGTGCTCTGTGCCACCAGACCACCGCTCCATATAGTACTCGGGAAGTATTATCGCCTTGGAGATCCACTCCAATATCCTCGACTTTAACCTCCATTTCCTTCACACCGCTCTTTTTTATTGATACAGTGTTCTTATGGCTTTTACATTTTGTTCTTTTACATGAGTTTTGTACCTGAGTGTGCTACCCAGAGTCACCCCCAGATACTTTTGCTCGTTTACCAACTCCAGCTCCTTGTCATGTACCCTTATGGGCCTCATCTCTTCTGTCTTCCTTATGTTAGTGAATAACACGAGCTTCGTTTTTGATGGATTTAAATCCAGTCTCTCTCTCTGCACCATTCCAGCACTTTTTGGATACTACTGGCCATTATGTCCCTTATGGTGCTTAGTACCGGTCCACGTTCGACTATATAGCACTCCGTCATCGGAGTAAGCTTGCATATATAGGCCCCCCTTATTTTCTTCACTAATGATTACAAATCCACCCTGTGGGAAACCTCTTTTAGGACTAATTGACTTTTTATATTCCGCCCAGTGTCGCCTTTATAGATCTACACTTGAGCAATTTCCCTATCCATAGCGCTATTGTCTTGTTGACTCCTTCCCTTCTCAGACTTTTCTCTACCGCTGAACATTTAATGGCACTTGCTACTACAAGATAAATAAATAAATAAATAAATATCTTGGGGACATCTTACACAAATCAACCTAGTCCCACGGTAAGCTCAATTAAGGCTTGTGTTGTGGGTACCAGGCGACGATATATATAATAGATAGATACGTATAGATACTTAGATACATACACAGCCATGACCAAGGAACAAACATTTGTGATAAATAAATACACAAAGAATGCCCTCGCCGGGATTCGAACCCGGAACCTCCAGCTTTGTAGGCAGGGTCACTACCAACTAGGCTACAGAGGCTAACAAGAAAAACCAAAAATTATGGACCAATTTACAAAAATTGTCAACTCCATACATACAGGATCATAACCATCCATTGCTTCAGTACCGGTGTTGACACGCTCGGTGTTGACGATTTCACACAAAATCCTAGATTATTTTAGAACACTAATACTTAAAGCAACGTCAACGCCTCACTAGTAAGTTCCTTTAAGGTTAGGTATTCCCAAGTAATTAGTTTAAATATTATTCAATTACTTACTGTAAACCACTCGTGGATGGTTATGACGCCACAGCGTGTTAATCACTTATTGCAGTCACTTTTTTATGATTTTTTTTGGTTTGAGCCCGCAAAGACAAACGTGTACTCGGTTCCGCTGTTTCACCTGAATTGAGGAGGCGGGCGTGGTTACACCCGGTATATTTAGACGCACGAGTACAAAACTACCTCAACTTTGACAGTGTGCTTACGGTGTTGATGAATTTTTGGTGTTAAACTTTTAAATATTTTAAATAGTACTTACGCGATGAAGGATTTTTATCATATTTTTTTGAACGTTTAACAACAATATTTAAAAACGATTACTGAAGTAAAATTCGCAATCGTACGTTTGATTTGCGATAATTTTCAGTACAAATATGGAGGTTCAGATTTTTTTGTTAGATGGTGATGACTTTTGACATATAAAACATTTTATTAAAATGAAACTATTTAGATTTCAATTATTTTGATCAAAGGGCCTTAAAGATAAAACTACTGTATAACGAAAAGAATAAAAATCAAAGTAAAAAACCTAAAATATATTTTTTTAAACACCGAAACGCAACTTTTTTCCGAGTTTTGAAATCCACCCGTTACTAACTAATCGTTTGTCTAACATCTAGTTCTATCTTCAGCAGTGTTATTCACTAAGGAAACCGCCTTGCTATCAGCGCTGTGTCAGCGCTGCGGCAGCGTCGAGTCTAAAAATGGTATTCACTTAATATGCACTTTAAACGACACTAGCGCTCGGCGACGAATGCGGCTGGAACTACACTGCGTCGAGAGTTACCGCCTACAGTTCGACGACGTTAGTGAATACCGTTTTTCGCAGCGCTGCGCTCGACGTCGAAGTGGAGGTTGTCTCGTCGTCGAGCTCGTTGATGAACGCAGCGTCGAATGTGTGATAAGAGAATAGCATAGCTGATAACACTACGTGTATTTTATAATTAAAATTAAAACTTAGTAATTATTGCCTTAGTATAAGTGCCTCATTGAAACTTAATGCCAAAAAAAAAACAATAGTTATTACATAATGCCGTACATACATACATCATCAGCCTATGATAGTCCACTGGTAGTATATAGTATGATAGGCCTACGTCCAGCAGTAGACTATCATAGGCTGATGATGAGATCCTATTATGCCTCAAAGTTCAATGAACCTCATATTCGACGTTTTCGAAAATTTCGAATAGGTATTCAAATTGGAAGCCCTACTAACAATGAAGTCGTAAATCGGACGCGTGCATCTCTTCTTTAGTTTAGACTGCCGTTAACCTAAAAAGACAACCATATGGCCCCTGATATAAAACACACGTAAAGTAACGTTACTTATCGAAATAAACTGAGTACAAACGTACAATAATTGAAAATTACGTTGACAAGTATCCGTTCATTCAAGTACTTACGTAAATAATTGTCAGGGGGCTTAGCCAAGTTGCCAATCGTGAGCGCTTAATCGTCAATCGTAAACGAAAGGCAGCTAACTGTCTGTGTCACACTAACATGAAAGAGTGACAGAGAGGGAAAACTGAACTGAACATAGGCCTCCCCCAAAGATTGCCACAATGACCTGTCCTGTGCTACCCGCATCCAGCGGACTCCTGCGACTTTCACTAGGTCGTCAGTCCACGTTTTGGGTGGCCTACCCACTCTTCAGCAGTGGACATCTTTCGGCTGATATGATGATGATGATGAATTATCTAGTTTAGATGAATTTGTTCACACAAGTTTACGTTAATTGGTTTACGAAAATTAAAGAAAATATTATCCAATTGAAAAAGGGACCCTCACTGAGTCCAGAAATGTAATGAAAAACAATTAAAGCCAAAGCGAGTAAAAAGTGTTCAATATTAATTATTGAAAACATTCCAGCCACGTTTGCCGCTTTCATTAATGTCAAAGCGCTGTCAATAAAAAAAAGTTTCAAATAACCCGCGTTCCAATTCACGCGATTCCAGTTTTTTGGCAAATTCCTTCCACTTTTATAAGTACGAAGGATAATGAATCTGAGCGAAAGCGACGTATTCGCAATTCGCGTGGGCGAGAAGGATAGGGATACTGTGTACTTTCTTTTATAGATTTGCTGAAACCGTTGCGTTAGGGCTCTGTATTTCAGTGCCGGTTGATCGGTCGGCGGGAGTGGGTGTCGGGTTTTCTCGCGGACCAAAATTTTCCGCAATTTCCTCATGCGATTACCAATTAAAATGGGTACCTAATGTCCTTTTAAAGGCACAGTGGCTCAGACAAGTTATTTTAACTTTAGTTTTGTGCAAATATGTGTGATGGATGACTTAATAATAAAACATTAAATCTGTCGAACGCTTGATTTGTATTCGTGCGTGTTTTCGTTTCTCGGCGGAATAAATCGTTTCCTTTGCGTTTAGTGTTAAAAAAATTAAGAAAAAAAGTGCGATGTGAGTGACAGTTTTGGCGATTTGAATTTGGAAGTTCTTGGAACCGGTGCGTACATTTTTTGATTTGTTTATTTTTTTCTTTATTTTTAGTTAGAGGTGTTCCAATTCGCCGCGTTATTTTTAGGTTGTTTAATGTTAACATTATTTTCATTGTTTGGTGAAGATAAGTTGTGCAAACATCTGTTCTTAGAGCAGGACGGGCGTTCTGTTATTTATTTTGGTTATGAAATTAGAATCGTGCCCTTTATACTTTTATTTTAACTGGCTTCGAAGGGCTTGTAAATTAATCGCGTGATACGATGTTGGCCTGTTTTAGACCCCCCATCCCCCATGGTGATATTTGGTGATATTTTCTGGACCCCCCCCCTAGCCAATATGACGTGTAATTTTTTGCCAACTTAAGTAGTCCTTTTAATAACACTTGAATTTACGTACTTATTTGCCAACTACGAGGTAAGTGTTCGCGTAGTTTTAAAAGTTCAACAGATTCGAGAGTAACAAAAAATTACACGTGATTTGTCCGATGACCCTCCCCTCCGTGATAATTGGTGATTTTTTCTTGACCCCCCCCTCTCCCTTTATAGTATGACGTGATTAATGAACAAGCCCAAAAAAGGAGAAGATTCTCAATTCAACTGTTTTATTTGTATGTTACACGAAATCTCCGAGAATCTTGTACTCATTTTCAATCGGGCTTAACACCGAGATGGTTTCGTTGGCACGAAGTCGCGGTCTGTTGATGGGATCTTTGGAGAAATCGGTTAAACTTTCACGATTATCACTCATATTTTAAAGTCAAACGGGTCTTAATCGCGTAAACTTACGTCTAATTATATCCTGACGTTTCGGGCATTGGTGTAAACCCATGGTCGCAGGCAGACTCGACGTCGACTTTAACCGATTTCTCCAAATCGGTTAATTTATTCGAGAATTTTCTCCTTTTGCTTAATTTTGTCTTATTGGGTATTGGTATTTATTAGGTACCTAATAATTATATTATTTAATTTAGGTACTTGCAACCCTTAATTCGACAACGTTCAAAATACTGCACATGATCTTTGACCCACCTTTTGGTTTTTTTTGTATCTGGAATTATTAAGACTAATTGAGTGCCAAAAAGGCCTGAACACTTGACCATCACTTATTTCAGTCGAATAAGATATGTAACTAGTACTTACCTATAGGTACTATTATACTTTTGTTATTCAATTATGGTAGCTATATTAAAAAAAATATTTCAAAGTTATTATTTCATATAAAACCCATACCGTCAAACTAGCCAACTTTACCTTAAGGGGAAACATTGCCCACACCTAGATTTTTTTAAATTAATACTCATTGTTGTTGCTACTCACGTACCCTATTTTATTCTGAAATAGGGGGGCTGCCATTACAGTGACGTATTTTTCTACATTAACCATTTTATTAAAAAATCTGGTATTGGGCAACGTTTCCCTTGAAGGCAAAGTTGGCTACTTTGACGATACCTATGATTTGAGGATATTTGCCTGTGTTGGAAGTTGGGAGGCACCATTGTTTATTATTAGTATTAAAATTATCAACAACTTGGTAATAAATCTATCTTGGTAAAATATCTGATGCCGCCTCTATCGTTATGGGAATAAAGGCGTGTTGAGATATTTTTGAACGCTTCGGACGCTATGATATATCTGTCTGATGGCAACTTTATACATATAGGTTTTTATAATGGGGTAAAAATTAATTGTTTTTGTTGTGTTTGTATTTTATAAGAGTTTTTATACAGGTCCGATATGTATTTTTTACAAAGGACTTTAAAAAAATGGATTAAGACAAAAAGTCATCACAAACAAAATGCTACCAGCAGAAGACGCTTTGCCAGAAGGACGACTTTTTGTTTTACGCCATTCAAAAAACCGTTTCATCTTACCCCACCTTACCTTTATAACCGACTTCAAAAAAAGGAGGAGGTTCTCAATTCGACTGAATTTTTACCGAGAATAGTGAACCGATTCTAAAATTTCTTTTTGTGATCGAACGTGTATTACCCCGAGACGGTCCCATTGGCACCAAGTTGGGGTCTGATAATGGGATCCTGGAGAAATCGAGGGATCTCTTCAAATGTTATAGGTACATGTATGGCGCTTTTGGTAATTTTCGTTCATTTACAAGAATTTGCATTCAGAAAGTAGGATTTGAGGAAACCAATGATGGAAACAAATCGGGAATCTTGGAGAAACCGGTTGAAGTCGGTTTTTTAAATTTTTAATTTGGTGATTATGTCAAATAAGCACACAATAATATTTTAGTACCTCAATATCATAATAATAATAATAAATATGCTTTAGAAAGGTAGCAACAGGCGGTCTTATCGCTATAAGCGATCTCTTCCAGACAACCTTGGGGTATCATCTTTATAAGTAAAATAAATCACAAAAAAAGTCGAATGTTTTTAACGAAACCCGGTGTATTCAGTTGTTAGTGGAGTCAAAAAAATATATAGAACCGATCACGTCGCCGAGGTCACTCTGTTTACGTACCGATATAGGTTTTATGAAACAAATTAAATTGTTTTATTGAATATTTTAAAGTTCAAGACGGAGTGGCCGAGCGAATGCTGAGTAGGTACGTGGGTTCGATCCGATTTTTGTAGTTTTGCACTGTCAAATTCATAATGATATATTATTTAAAAAACCGGCCAAGTGCAAGTCGGAATTGCACACGAAGGCTTCTGTACCATTATCTATATAATATGGTAATAAAAAATCACGTTTTTTTTTATTGTAGCCCCCTTTTTATATTATGTAACTTTTCTTTTTCTCTTGAATTTTTTTTTTACTTTACCTACCTGTGAAAATTTCAACTGTTTAACTATCATGGTTCACGAGACACAGCCTGGTGACAGACAGACAGACAAACAGACAGCGGAGCTTTAGAAATAGGACCCCGTTCTACCCTTTGGGTACGAAACCCTAAACAGTATCTTAGCAAATTCATATTTCATAAAAGTGGCATTCCTTTTGAGAAACATTCTTTTACCAAAACACGAAAGACGTAAAATCAAGTAAAATACTTCTAACAAAACTCCCTGTAACGTGGCAATTGCTTCTTGTTTATTATAGCCGCAAACATTCAGCCTTTTCAGCAAAATCGCAATGGGCGGGGCATAAGAACCTAATACTCGTAGCTTATATCTTAAGCTACGAGTATTAGGTTCTTCGCCCATTGCGATTTTGCTATTAATATTATCCCGACGTTTCGGGCATGACGTTACACCCGTGGTCGCAGGCAGAATGACCCAAACGTCAGGATATTTAATAGGTATTAAACGTAAGTTTACACGATTAAGACTCGTTTGTCGTTATAATACGAGTGATAATCGTGAAAGTTTAAATCGATATACTCATCTTCTGTCTGTAAATATGTCGCGGTATACTCGGAAACTATAAATGCATGAAATATTTGGAACACAGGTGTATTTTGTAAGTCGCTAGTTCGGTCGGTACTTCGTCGTTGACATATTTTACATATACATACCTAATGTCTTCATAATGATCCAGATTAAAAATCTAAAAACCGAATTCTAATCTGCCGCTAAATAGCAGTGTTTGCACTGCTGTGTTTCGGTTTGGGGGTAAGATAGCCGGTGTAATTACTGGCATAGATAGAGGCAATCCATCTAAGTCCTCAGGGTAGGCAGCGCATATGCGATTTTTTATTACTATGTCCATGGGCCCCTCAGTTTCCGCTTTCCATCAGGTGGGCTGAGAGCTGAAAGCTCAGTTGTCTACCTTCGACACATAAAAAAAGATTCATAAATAGACATGGTGACATCAGGGTCATAGAGCAAGAGTGAACAGGGTACTAGGGTCGGTCACGTTGAGCAACTTTCACTGGAGACAACTAAGAAGTCGCGAAAAAAATCTCCTAATTATGAGTTCATTGAGCCTTAATGTCAATAATGCATTAGTACCTATCAATTCACTCATAATTAAGACTTTGTTTTCGCAATTTCCTGATTGTCCCGCCTGACCGTCTTTCTCTAGTACCCTGTTCACTTTTGCTCAACGACCCAGATGTCGCTCTGTATATACCTACCTACCCGTCCGACAAATAAAAAGAAAAAAAACATTCGAACAGGGATTATGAATGTAGTTAAAATAAATAATGTCACATTATAAGTATACGACATAATACAGGTAGAAATAATTACCTACTTAAATGTAGATTGCAGTAATTTTGTACAGAACGTGTTTTAGTAAATTGGAAATAATTTTAAAGAGTAGGTAATTTGGCAGTACACAAATGTGACGTCACTTTTGTGCGTTTCAAAACTTCATAGTAGCGATAGGTTTGACAGTTCAAAAAAGACGTTGATTTGACTTACCAGTCATCATGCCTATTCAAAACCTCCTCCTTTTCTGTCGGTTAAAGACTCGCATTTAGAATATTTTTATATAATTCTCCCTTAAAACATTATTAGCAAAAATATCTTAAATGCCTGTGGGCGGAGAAGCCCTAGATCGTATATCATGCCGCCACCGGGGTGGAAACGCCCGTGCCACGCAATGGAAACGCAGCGTGGGTGTCACAAGGTCGACGATCTTATGTACCCGTTTAAGAAGAATTCTGTAGCCATTTAGGTTATCATAGGGTCCAGAAAACATGTTATTTTTATTGTGAATTGGGGACTTCGATGGTACCCTAATATGTCCGTTCCTTAGAGCTACACTTACATTATTCAATAAAAAAATTCACGTCATTTTAGGATAATATACCTAAGTATTCGGCAATCACCGTCATCAATCGATATATTTGCCTCTTCGAACAAATAAAACATGGAAGCCTCACGCCATACTTAATTGCCTTTCAAAAACGGTCCTGAATTTTAGTTGACAAGTGTAACGTCACCCCGTCTTCAATGCATCACGGTAATGAATTTCAATATCAACCTATAAAAATTTAAACCGCCATTTATAAATAGTTGTGATTGGTCCGTCAAACTTTTGATTGGCTATATTCTATAAACGTTTGTCAAAGATGTTGCGCCGAAATATGCGCGGTGTTAAGAAAAGCACTATGATCTGCCCATCTTGGCACAATTGAACAATTGGTTTTGGAGGCATTTTTGAGCTGGCGTTAGACGTCCAATATGGTCTCAGATTTGCCTGAACTTTTTTGTGGACTTGAGTACGAGTAAGTCTGCCTCTTAGGTAGCTGCGCTCACCAACTTTTTTCGTGCCGTTTATAAATTGCCATCGAAAAACTCCAATAAGAACGTATTTTCTGAAGTAATTGTGTAAACACAAATCAAATTATTTATGAACTAAATATTTTGATTTGTACCTTTATTTTTTTCCAGTAGTCACACTACTTGATACTATATAAACTATAAATATTGGATGTCATATAGGAACCAAAGAAAAAGCGACCTAGATCACCCACCTCGGACGTTGGTGATCTTGGTTGTTTTTCTTTGGTATATGACATCCAATATTTATAACGTATTTTCTATTCGAAAAATAATATGTCGGTCTCCGTAGTTACTTCCATACGAAGCTGGAGGTTCCATCCAGGTTCGTATCCCAGCGAGGGCATTATTTGTGTATTCATTTTATGACAAATATTTGTTCCTTGGCCATAGCTGTCTATGTTCAAAGATATTTATTTATTTATAATGGTAACTCAGCAGACGTAGTTATATCTATTTGTATGAAAGTAGAGTTTGTCTGCTGAGTTATGGTAATACAGTTTTTTTTTAAGTTTTTCGCATAGTAGTGTTATTATTTAACCCGTTCCATGTGCAGCTAAAATCGATAGTAAAATAAAAAATAAATATCTTGGGACATCTTACACAAACCGACCTAGTCCCACGGTAAGCTCAATTAAGGCTTGTGATGTGGGTACCAAGCGACGATATATATAATAGATAGATACGTAAATACATAGACAGCCATGACCAAGGAACAAATATTTGTGATAAATAAATACACAAATAATGCCCTCGCCGGGATTCGAACCCGGAACCTCCAGCTTCGTAGGCAGGGTCACTACCAACTAGGCTACAGAGGCTGAAAAAATATATTTTTTAGAAATTCATAGTGTTAATTAGCTCTCACGTGCAAATTCTCGTTCGAAATTTCAAGCATAACCTGGCAACAGTATTAAAAATCCGCCAATACCTAATTTTATCATATTGACACTTTTTACAGCTGATACGTGCGGGTAAGTTAACGTAGCTTATAATTATCTCGTAAGTGCAAATTTAAAATTATCCCTATATTTAAATAGGGTCGTGCATCATATATGCTGCATTCACGTATCATTAATACCTTCAAATGCATCACATATCACATGTGATGCATGCACAGGGAACGTGTTAAAAATACAACTAAGAAAGTATTTAATTACTTCAACAATGGGAGTTGTACCACAATATAATATTTTGTACTCTACAAACTCTCCTAGATACCTCTGAATACAATATGGACGCAATAATAATATGACGTGAACATTATAGTTATGTAGTTTATTTACTATTTGATAAAAGCAAGGACAGTGTATACAAGTATGTAGAATAGTTAAATAACATTTATGCATGACATAAACATTAAAAGATAACCTCTTACTGATAGTAAATGTCAAATAAATCACTGACTCAGTATGGGGTTCATCACGTCACACATCAAACAATTTCAGCATCATATCAGCCTAAAGACGTCCACTGCTGAACATAAGCCTCCCAGAAAGATTGCCACAATGACCGGTCCTACGCCACCCGCATCCAGTGGACTCCTGCGACATTCACTAGGTCATCAGTCCACCATATGAGGGCCTACCCATGCTGCACCTTCCGGTACGTGGCCGCCACTAGAGAACCTTTCCGCCCCAACGGCCATCGGTTCTGCGCGCAACGTGCCCCGCCCACTGCCACTTCAGTTTAGCGATTCGGAGAGCTATATCGGATACTTTGGTTCTGCTGCGGATGGTCTCATTTCTAATCCGATCTCGCAGAGAGACTCCTAGCATAGCCCTCTCCATTGCCCTATACAGGGTGTTTGGTTAGCGGTGTCGGAGCTTTTAAGGGCTTAAACTACAATCAATCTCATCGATAAATTACCATACAATTTTTTTTGGAGCCAACGATAATTAAATGGCGGCCATTTTAAAATTTCAAACAGACGAATACGGGCGCACGTGATATTTCTGGAACTATACGTTTGTTATCGGTCCTATCCTTGAAAAAAAAATCTCGTTAGAGAGCTCATTAGATAAGCAAACTAATTAAGCTAATCATTTGACTCAACTATTTGAACAACAAGGCTAAAAACAATTTTTTTAATTAAAAATAGTAAAAAATTGACCTTAATTTTTCAATTAATTTAATTTTGCATGAAAACTAGGTCGTTAAGATAGGTTTTTGGTGTTGTTATTTGTTAGTACAGGATGTTAGCTATAAAACAACACCATAATTACAGATATACCTTAAGTACTTTAGGAATTAGAAGTACTCAAACATGCACTGGATGGATGGAAGGCGGCCACTTCACTAGTCAGTATACACTGCTGACATTCATTTGTTTATGGATTTTGCATCGGGAACGCTAAATGCAGCTGTTTTGGTGTATGTTTGAGCACTTGTAATTCCTAAAGTACTTAAGGTATAACTGTAATTATGGTGTTATTTTTTAGCTAACATACTGTACTAATAAATAACAACACCAAAAACCTATCTTAACGACCTAGTTTTCATGCAAAATTAAATTAATTGAAAAATTAAGGTGAATTTTTTACTATTTTCAATTAAAAAATTTTTTTTTTGCCTTGTTGTTCAAATAGTTGAGTCAAATGATTAGCTTAATTAGTTTGCTTATCTAATGAGCTCTCTAACGAATTTTTTTTGCAGGGATAGGACCGATAACAAACGTACAATTCCAGAAATATCACGTGCGCCCGTATTCGTCTGTTTGAAATTTTAAAATGGCCGCCCTTTAATTATCGTTGGCACAAAAAAAAAAATTATGGTAATTTATCGATAAAATTGATTGTAGTTTAAGCCCTTAAAAGCTCCGACACCGCTAACCAAACACCCTGTATATACAGGTGGGTACCTACCTATAGTACCTATAACATATGCCCTTAGCTGTAAGATACAAAATTTTACTGACTGAAACATACGTAAATATTTAGTAAGCGGGTTACGCAATTAAAATAGTGTAGTTTGTACAACTACCTACTTAAACTTCCGTAACGCAATGAACGACCGTTATTTTTCATCACACTTGTCAAAGAGCGCCATTGCTTGCATGCGTAGCGGGAGTAATAGAAAAGTGAATTCCCCTAGGGAGTAATAGAAATGTCAGTATGTCATTAAATAATATTTTGTCTTAAAACTTATTTTTTGTGAGCAAGTGTGATGAAAAACATTGTATGCATCACGGTCGGTAAGCGGAATACTAACTCGAGTCATTAAAAGCACTCTCTTAATTTCTACTAACTTCTAACACTCTCTTTGGTAATTCCGCACTTACCTCCCTTGATGAACAATGTACTATTGTTTTCATGAAGCTTTTAATTACCTTGAAAATATGGGTCGTTTTAATTTTTTTTTGTTTAATTTCTAGAATTTTTTTATATCTCCTGAGCACTAAAACACGTATGCTTCACCTTAAAAGTGTCTATGATGTACTTCACTTTATCAAAAACTCGTATAAAAGGGTCGCTTTTAACCCTTACAGAAAGGGTTAGAGCCTGTAAAATGTTCTGAATTATTCGTCCATTTGCTTTTAACTCGCTTTTACTCTTTTTAACCGACTAATAGCTGGAGTTTTAGGGTGATATCAAAATGGCTGAATCTATGAAATAACCTGTTTCGCAAGGAATAGAACAAACAGGGTGAGAATGAGTATACCGGCAGACTTTACCAATGCATTTTTGATGACAAAAGAAGTTAAAAAAATGTGTGACATACCTATATTATATTATATGTCATTTACGAACAAAAAAAAATTTTTTTATTCTTTTTTGTGATATTTTGATTTTTTTTACATGAGTAGTAATAAATTGTAGGGAAAGAATTTTTTTTTCAGTGTTTAAGAATTTTTTTATTAGATGAACATTTTTCTGAAACTTTTTTCTCATTTTCTCTAACTTTAATCAGTGTGTATGTCGAGATGAAAACTACTAGAGTACGAATTTTAATCGTGCAGGCATTTTTCAGTGACTTGTGATGAAAATAGTTTTTTGAATATCATGTCATTATCTCTTAAGGTGCATTCAGACCAAGCGAACATTCGCTATTCTAACCTCCCGCTCTACGAAATTCGATCGTTACACGAACTGTGATTCGTTGATTCCGTAGAGTGGGGGATAGAACAGCGAATGCTCTTTTGGTCTGCATGCAGTTTTAAACTAAGCCGAATCCAGAAAAGTTCATATGACATTATAGCCTTAAAATGTGTTCAGGAATACACCTTTCAAGTTTGTCGGGCTACTTACTAGCCACCCTGTGTATTCAATTATTCATATCTATATTGGGTTATTACCTATGAAATTGGCGTTTTTAGTCCCTAATAATTTTTTCATGACTTAGATTATTTTTTTGTTTTCAACAGTGCACTGCGTAACATAGGTTTTTAGGGTTCCGTAGCCAAAATAGCAAAAATGGAACCCTTATAGTTTCGCCATGTCCGTCTGTCCGCAGCATAGCTCAGTAGCCGTTAATACTATAAATCTGCAATTTGGTACAGGAATACATATTATCATGCCAAGAAAGTGGTACTTACAATAAAAATTAGATAAAATATTTTTTCGCGTACCTCCCCAACTGGTGAAGTGGGGATGATTTTTTTTAATTTGGAGTAATCCTATAGTGTGGGGTATCATTGAATAGGTCTTTTAAAAATAATAAGGGTCTTACGAGAAACTTTTTTTCTAAAGTCAATAGTAAAGTCAATATAATCGCTCCAGAAGAAAAAAAATTGTGTCCCCCCCCCCTCTAACTTTTGATCAGTGGGTCCAAAAAATATGAATAACTACACTACCTTACACTGAGCATGGCCCAAAATGCCATGGCCGTTTTTTTTTCTCTTTCACGCTACCCTAAATAGATAAAGGCACACAATCGCGTGAGAATCTGCCGTATGGGTTTGTCCTTTCCGACGCAAATGTCGTAAAACGGGCAAAGTATGTGGATAGTAAACCTTTTGACATACTTTCTGCAGACTTTTATTATGCTGCCCATCTGCCGACGTAAGATTGTACCTGACAGTGACAGGGGTCAGGCGAAACGTTTTATACCAATGGCAGTTGACAGTTGTCGTAGCCAGAAATGAGAAAGATAAAATGGAAGAATCAGCGCCATCTGTTGATAAGACTGTTTTTTTTTTTAATTTTTATAAACAATAAAGTGACGCTATTGGCAGCATCTGTTGCCTAGTTGCTGGTGGTAGAACTTTGTGCCGGGTCCGCCCGGATAGCTACATTAGCTACCCGATAACCTTCCGCTAAATTGTTAGTATTGTGTTCCGGTTTGGGGGTAAGATAGCTGGTAGAGAATGTTTATTTCAATCACGATATTTTGCTCATATATAAATACATACATAAAGTATTGTCATGTGTTTTGGAGAGGAGTTTGATAGTTTTGTTAAATAGTATTTATTGTATAGGGTGACAATATCAAAATTTCTCAAAATTGCAAATTTTCTTAGTCAACTCCATGATTCATAATTCATTTATTCATTGCTTTTGTGGGTATACAATAGGTCTTATGGTTAAAAATAGCAATACGTTATATTTAAACTCTTTAAAGTTATAATATTCGTTAATGTCATAAAACCAATTAATAATAAGGAAATCTTTAAGTTTTTTTAGAAACAAAGTCTCTGATTGAATTATTTTTATATGCTTTGGTAGCTTGTTATAAATTTTTACACACATATGATGAGCACCTGCACTAACAATTTGTAATCTAGCAAACGAACTAACTAGCCTATCTTTATTTCTAAGGCTTTGAGACAAACTGCAATTGTCTTTTGCTTGCTTAAATAAATGAGGATTATTTCTTACAAATTTACACAGCTCATAAATATAAATAGAAGCTGAAGTTAAAATTTTCAAACAAATAAAATATTGTCTACAACTTTCCATACCATTAATATTAACTAAAATTCTTATGCACCTTTTTTGAAGTTTAAATAAGCTATCAACATCAGTGCTATTGCCCCACAGTATGACACCATAGCTTAATAATGAATGGGCATACGCGTAATACGCGGTAGTAGCTGTAGTTAAATTTGTAGATTTTTTAATTCACAAAGCGCATATGTAAACCTAGCCAGTTTTCCCTATACTTTTTCTATGTGATTTTTCCAATTTAGTCCAGAGTTATTTCTACTCCTAATAGAGAACACGAGTTAACCGTTGCTATTTGATTGTTTTCATAGACACACTCTATATTTAAGGGAGTTTTTTGGCGTGGAATAATCTGGATCAACTTTGTCTTAGAAACATTTAGCATAAGGTTATGATCACTAAGCCAATTTGTTATCTGGTTAAGAAATAATTGTAACTATAACTTGAAATCTTCCTCATTGTTACACTTAATAACGGCCGTAATGTCATCCGCATAAAGAAACACAAGTCGTGTTTTAAAACATTTGGTAAATCATTTACATTACATATAACAAGAATAAAATACATCCCAGTGCGTAAAATAAAATACATCCTACCTTGGGGTATAGTTATTTGTTACCTGGCTGCAAGATCTAACAATGCTTGTCACATTCTTTTCGCAATCATAATGCTCGACCTCTACACTTTGATTACGATATTTCAAATATGAGGAAAACCAGTTATGAACTTGGCCACGAACTCCTAACTGACGAAGTATGTTTAAAAGAATTTGATGGGACACTCTGTCGTATGCTTTGCTCATGTCAAGTGACACAGCTATCGCGTAGTTTTTTTCATTTATTATTTGCAATATTTCATTTTGGATTTGATTCAAAGCAAACACAGTTGATCTTTTCTTTCGAGAACCATTTTAGCTGTTGTAAAAGATATTGAATTCATCGCTAAAATCGGTAAGACGCGTAGCCATGGCACATTCGAATATTTTTGAAAAAGTTGACAGTAATGCAATAGGCCGGAAATTATTCGGTGTGTTTGCTGATTTCAATTTTGGTACAGGTTTAATTATGGTTGTTTTTAATAACTCCGGAAAGGTACCAAATAAGAACGACTGGTTTATCAGAAATTATAAAGGATCCAAGAGTAAATCTCCGCATTTTTTGACAAGTATAGGTGGGAACTCATCAAACCCAAAGCTCTTTTTACTTTTAAAATTCTTAATTATAGCATTTATTTCATTTCCATTGTATGAGTAAGCGTCAGGTGCTTTGGCTGGCAGTCCCAATAGCCGGTCAGCCTGTCTTAATATTATGCGTGATATTATGAAAATACTTTAGATATAAGCTAATTCTTTCAAAATTGGTATATGAAGCATATTCAAGGCATTAGTTGATTTTATCTTATCAATGGCAACTCAAGCTATAAAGACGAGTATTGGTACAGCGTCGGGTACTAGTACTTCCACCTTTTGTACATTTTATTTGCAATCGACTTTTTAAAACTTCGCCAACTCAATGTACAATAGAAAAGTAATTTAAGGTACTTGCTTGACATTCGGAACGTAATCGGAAAGGGGAACTTGGAATAACAACTTCTAAATAATATTTTACGAGGGCAAAACTTCTGAATCTCACCAACTCGGCTTGGCAATTGCGATTCTGGGATAACTTCGGAAATTGGTGTCTCAAATGATCTTTTCGGGTGGTTGCTTTAAGCAAAGCTATTAGAGGAGTTTCAAACCTTTACATTTCTCGAAGAACCGATGGCCGTTGGGGCAAGAATGGAGACCACGTACTGGCAAATGCAGCGTGGGACGTCCACCCGCAAGGTGGTTAGGCGACCTGGTTAGAGTTGCGGGGACTCGGTGGATGCAGGTCGCATCCATCCGGCCAAAGTGGAAGTCTATTGAGGAGGCCTATGTCCAGCAGTAGACGTCCTATGGCTGAAATGATGATGAGATTAGGCCGGGATTACACGTGTAGCCGCACCATGACTTTGCAAGTATCGGTAACGTTATGTTTTACTCGATACGCTCCAATATGCGAGCGCATCGAGTAAAACCTAATGTAACCTTTACTTTTCCACTAATAGTACGGCTATTGTGAGTTCTTACGTAAGTTGTATCTACGGACGGAGCAATTCTAAGAAATGAGAGGCGATTCACCTTTCAGCCTGCCTTATATTATATAGCATGGCCTAACATGCAGTCAGCCGGTTTTTTGAAGTCGGTTAAAAAGGTTGTCCTGTCCGAATAAGGTAGGTACAGTTTCAAACTCGCTATACAATGTTAAAAACAAGGTGCGATAAAAGCCACACGCAGTGTAAGCCTTTAAACAAAATTTAAACCTAATGCGGTAAAATTATCAGCCGAATAAACATCACGTGGTCAAATAAAGATTACCCTTATGTAAAGTAGGCTATACAATGTTAACATAACATTTTTAACTATGGTGAAGACGAGTATTTTCCCCATTCACATCATCGGTCGCGTTTTATAAATTTACAATTCACAATATTTCTGTTTGCCTCTCTTTCTAGCCAAAACGTGCGTGCGTTAGAGAGGCAAACAGTGAAATTGTAAAAAGTAACTTTAAAAATGCAACCCTCGAAATGTCTCTCCCTACGAACAAATAAAACATCGAAGCCGTACGCCATACTAAATTGCCTTTCAAAAACGGTCCTGAATTTTAGTTGACAAATGTCACCCCCTTTGAATGCATTACGGCAATGAATTTCAATGTCAGCCTATAAAAATTTACGCCGCCATTTAAAAATAGTTGTGATTGGTCCATCAAAGTTTTGATTGGCTACCTATTATGTTGCGCCGGAATATGCGCGGTGTTAAGAAAAGCGCCATGTCCTGCCCATCTTGGCACAATTGAACAACTGTTTTTGGGGGCATTTTTGAGCCGTCCATGTTATATATGGTCGCAGGTCTCTCCTATAAACTATATGTATGGAGGTATTCGTTCTGGGAGGTAATACCCATCGACGCAGTAGAATGCTCAAAGCGATCCTGCATCACCCCGTCAAAAGCGGAGATGGCACTCATTGGATTTTTAGACGGTAGTAGAGGTCAATGCTCCTCCGTAGTCCGTCATACCTGTCTCAGGACAGAATGCGTAAAAACATTTTCCCAACGTAAAAAAAGGAGGTAATACCCATATCGTAATTCGGGGCCAGCGGGCTAGCTACCGCTGTAGTTCGACCTTTAAATCATAGGAGCATACTCGAAAGTTTCCGAGAAATATTATGAAACTTAGTAAGTTTCCATTGAGAATGTTTCCATGAGAACTTATAAAAAAGTGTTATAAATAGTCATTTTATATCGCAAATAAGTAAACAAGGCAGTAAATATAACTCATAAGCAGAGATCGGACAAATGTGCGTCATTGTTCGCAATAATATGGATATGACTCCTGACTAAATAATTAATAATTTTCAACAATGTACCTATTTACCACCGGTAACTAGGAAAACCTTTTTAAATAGTCACCTAAAAGCCTCAAAATCTAATTTGAAAAAAATATTCGTTTAATTATTCATTTAATCAACGTTGAGGTCATGTCCATATTATTGCGATCAATGACGCACATTTGTCCGATCTCTGCTCATAAGGCATTTATCTAGTACGCTCTTAGCTGGATTAGATTATTTGTTAAATATAGATTCCCGAGAACATTATTTATGGAAGTTTCACAACTTAAGAGACTTCTTCTCGGTACAATGCTACATAGTAATCGCAGCGACCACGTGACTATAATGACGCTGTCACGTATAATCATTCTTCATTAAATTGATGGTAAGCATACTTCAATCTCTTAGTCGACTCTTACGACACCCACGGGAAGAGTTTACTTTATTTGCATACCATGAAGCGATGCCGGAGTGCCGATTGAGTCCGATGGTAAAATGGGGACGGACCAATAAGGTTGCGTAATTCCTCGACCATGTGGTGACGGCAGTAAGAATACATTTGTCACCACCCCAACTCCTGCGGGTGTCGCAAAAGTCGACTAAGGGATTGAAGTGTCACTGACCATTATTTGATAAAAGATTGATGATGGACAGCAGCGTCATCAGTTCATAATAGTGGACACATTACTGCGATCGCCAATCCGCTTTCCCAGCGTGGCGATTACGGGCATTTACCTCCTAATGCGTCGATACGCATAGTTAATAGGAGAGGCCTACGTCCAGCAGTGGACAATCATAGGCTGATGATAAATTCCTCAGCACATACTCCGAAACGCATCCTGTAAATAACCGACAGACTTGCAACCCTGTGACGCTGCTTAAGACTTTGAGAAGGCGTGTATTGTAGGATTGATAAAGGCCAAGCCAGACCGGATGCGCGGCGTGCCCGTGCGCGTGTCCCGCAAGCGGTGTGCCATCTAATATGACATTTACATACGATACAACACTCACGCTACGAACACGCATACGCGCAGCGTGCTGCACACAATCTTAGTGGTTTCGCCTTTAGGAAACAAGCCTATCGTAAGTGAGTCAAAATTATTTTCGTTGTCTTGTTTCTTACCACTCTGTCACGCTTTTCGTTGCTGTTTCGACTCAGTATATAAAAAAAATCCGGTGCACTTGTACTTATTTCTTTTTCTCGCTATTTTAATCCATACATCAGAAATTGAAAATAAAACATCATCGCATACAAAAATTACAACTGTGTCACGTTTTTTAAGGACACAAAATAAGACAACGAAAAGAATTTTGGCCCAAGTATTCGTAAGCTATGTCTGGATGCTTAGCCAAGTTGCCAATCGCTCACGCTTAGTAGCGTATCGTAGTTTTCCCTCTCTGTCGCTCTTTCATATTAGCGCGACATAGACAGCTGCCTTTCGTTTATGATTGACGATTAAGCGTTAGCGATTGGCAACTTGTCTAAGCACCCAGGTTTACCATCGAAATCACAAAAAAATATGTAGATTTATTTTCATTTCCGTAGTCATATTTAACTTGTACTATTAGTCATTGAAATGTATTAATATATTGCCATGACGTCAAAGGTACTTGAAGATAAGAGAGCTAGACGAACAAACATTAGCATGATGATCTATTTCATATAAATATTGATAAACAGTATTACAAATCTCATACAATTTGTATACATCAGCTATCATTTGTGAGCCTTCTTAGCATAGTTTGTCTTCTTACCATACTTTGTAGTGAGTAGTGACTCTGCCTCCGAAGCTCGGGCTTCCGGGTTCGAATCCCGGCGACGGCATCATTCTGTGTTTATTTATCAAAAATGTTTGTTCCTTGGTCGTGGTCGTCTATGAATATAGGACGACAAAAGATACGAATAAGTAATATATTCGTATCTTTTGCCACTTAACTTTTAGGATCGGTTTATGTCGATCGGTCGTTCGACAAATGGGATGGCGCCCTTCGGCCTTAGCACATTTTGTGTTTGACAACAACACGCGGGCTTCGCGTGGCTACCTGTCTCTTTTCGATTGTATTGACTAAAAAGAGACAGGTAGCCGCGAGTAGGCCGCCGGTTGCCGTCAAACACGGGATATGTTAGCCGCTCTGGCTAGGCACATCAAGCCTAGATTTAAGGGGGCATAATAAATAAATGTCTTTGGACAATTTACACAAATGAACCTAGTTCCACGGTAAGCTCAATTAAGGCTTGTGACGTGGGTGCCAAGCGACGATGTAATAGAAAGTGACATATAAATATTTAAATGCATAGATAGCGATGACCAACCAACAAATATTTGCGCTAAATAAATACACAAATAATGGCCTCGCCGTGACTCCAACAAGGCTACGGAGGCTGACAAATGTGGCATATCTTGTGTTTGACAGCAACTCGCAGCTATTTGTCTCTTTGTAATCAATGCAGCCGAAAAGATACGGATACCTGCGAGTTGAAATTAAATGAAATAAAATTTATTTACGACAAGCACAATGAACATATACACATCTTACAAATAAGCACACAACAACAGCTTGCCATAAAAGGGTCACAAATCAGCATGTAGCTGGCTAAGCCAGCGCTGTTCTTCCGTTGTGACCCCCTTGCTGTCAAACACAAGATGTGTTAAGGCTGTAGTTTTAAATTGATATTCTAAGACGTGGGAAAGGCCTAAAACAACATCCTGCGATTGGAAAGCATTAAATATTCACTTAGAAACACCGTACGAAAATAGCTGAGGCACAATTAATGAATTATAACTTTCTTCAGGTAATTTTAATTACTTTGCTCGAGGCAATTAAAAATTTCACGCCAGAAGTTACGAACTTGGAGAACATTTTGTTCATAATGTATTGAAATTTTCGTTTTGTTTTTAGCATACCTATACATCATCTACCTGGACGTAGGCCTCTCCTATTAACTATGAGTATAGACGCATTAGGAGGTAACTAAATGCCCATAATCAGCCTACGTAGCCTAGTTGGTAGTGACCCTGCCTTCGAAGCTGGAGGTTCCGGGTTCGAATCCTGGCTAGGGCATTATTTGTGTATTTATTTATCACAAATATATGTTTCTTGGTCATGGCTGTCTATGTATTTAATAACTATCTATTATATATATCGTCGCCTGGTACCCACATCACAAGCCTTAATTGAGCTTACCGTGGTACTAGGTCGATTCGTGTAAGATGTCCCAAGATATTTATTTATTATTTATTTATTTATAATCGCCACGCTGGGCAAGCGTAAACCCCGCAATTAAACACGTTTTTATATTAGCTTTACTAATAAATACAGTAAGTTATAAACCGTGGGCTGTTAACAGTGTATTCCTGACCACATTTAGACTCTATAATGTCATATAAACTTTTGTGAATTGAAAAATACATATTTTCTAATTGTTACTCAGTACAAAAGGTCTTTTAAACGGCGTCGGTACCTTATTAATACTTGTGAAAAAGTGAGAAATAAAACCTTTAAAAAATGAGGTTTATATAAACAAAAACGTTAACACTAATTTTGAGTGCCAGTTTTATGAATAAAATTTACTTTTTATGTTAAAATACATTGTAAAAAAATGAAAGAAATATTTTTTTTCACCATAAATGTCAAAACTCATACAATATTTTTTGTTTGTTTTTACATCAAAAATGCGTGGATAAAATCTTTCGGGTTAAAAGAGCCCACGGTGTATATTCATAGTTATTCGAAACTATTGCTCGTTGCTAACTATGAAACCCTAATCGCTTTCCAATTCAGTAACATGATATTAAATGGATGAGTTACGCATTTTAAGTAGCCATACCATGACTTTCCAAGTATCGATTGCTTTAGGTTTCTCTCGATACGTAAAGCAGGCCATCGCGCTCGCTCCAAAGGTGCGTTCAGACCAAAAGAGCATTCGCTGTTCTATCCCCCGCTCTACGAAATCAACCAATCACGTTTTGTGTAACGATCGAGTTTCGTAGAGTGGGAGGATAGAACAGCGAATGCTCTTTTAGTCTGAACGCACCTCAACATGTCAGGCGAGCGCGATATAATGCATTACGTATCGAATAAATAAAGCTTAATGTAATGTCCCACAATATTGTAACAGATCATCTGTTACAGATGTGCTTACCATAGAAAAAATCAACTGCGAAAGACTCTGGTTGTCACGGGATTGGAACCCGCTTCCTCTGGATTGCCGGTCCAACGTGCTTCCAATTACACTAGACGACCTGCCGTGAATCACAGCGAATTTAGTCAATGGTATTGTTCACAGAATTAGATTTGGATAGAAGAAACAAGTTCATTCATTTGTATGGCGGCCGAGCGTGCTAGATTTTGTACTGAAGTTGTTACTTGCCTATGATTTTAAATATGTCTCAGGGAATTGAGTATTCATATTTTTTTGTGTTGTTTCTCTTAATATTACTTAAGGAAGCATTATTAATGTTTTTGTTCAATTCAATTTACAAAATTTGACGCCCGAAAGCTGCAAGCTGCGATTAAAGACGGACAACTCAGTAGATTTTACTGACTTCATTTGACACGCTAAGTAGATACGTTTGCTTGATCTATGGTATATATGACATCTGTGGTATTGTTACTAATCACTAGCGACATGTGTACTTAATGTTTCGAAGGTACTACAACCTTAACATTCCAACTCACGGTACGGTTACAGTACTTTGAAGTAAATACTTGAATTAAAAGGGTTAAAGTAGGCGTTATGCGTACAATAATAGGGTCGCGGGTTTCCAAAGGGTTGGGTAGACCTTTTTTAAATGTTTACCAAAATGCTTAGTTCAATTGGGCGCTTATTTATTTTACCCTTATCGAAATCGCCAGGGAAATGTTTTTAATATACAATACAAGTAGCGAATTCATGTTTATTTTCGCCAACTGTTACTGAATCGAGTTTTTGATACTTCGTTGGATGTTAGCAAAAATTGCCACCAAAGAACGAAAAGAAGAAAAGAACAAAAGTAAGTATTGGATTGAACTATTCTAAGGATTATTCTAAAAACAAATTGACTTTCTACAAATATTAATGTGTATTTTTACCTGTGTTTTGTGTACATTAAAGAATTTTACGTACATATAGGTACATACATAAAGTGGCAAATCGTTCCGGCGTCAGCAAGATACTAAAACTGTCATCCTAGGGGACAAACACAGCATTTAACTTCAGGGGGCACTTCAGCGCTGTTTTTCAGCCATAACCAGAAACTCTAGGTTACCCTAACAGGCTAGTTTACCCGAGTGGTGACGACAGTAAGAATACATTTGTCACAGCCCAACTGTACCCGTGGAGGTCCTAAGAGTCCACTAAGGGATTGAAATGTCATTGGCAATTCATTTATTTAAGATTGATAATACAACAGCGTCATTACAGTGGACACATTATTGCGATCGCCAACCTGCTTGTCCAGCATGGCGATTATGGATATTACAGGTAAATTTACTAAAGCTGGCACGAATGAAATGAATTAAATGAATGACATCTATCATTGTGTGTATGCGGTCGTCCTATACCAGCCTGTATCTATGTCATTAAGACATCCACACCAGATGTAGTGAGAAATGACTTGCCTTCGGAAACGTTCGTCAACGTCATGCTGTTTCAGTCTATCTCACTGAGACTGACAGTAATAGCTGTCATGCTACTTCAGTCAGACTCGGTGACACTGCCTGAAACAGCATGTGTTTACGAACGTTTCCGAAGGCAAGTCATTTCTCACTACACCTGTATATACTTTGTCACTTACTCGATCCATTCGTGCCAGCTTTCGTGAATTTACCTGTATACGCAAAAATAGCAATGTACTGAGGAAAAGTTTCTTAAGTTGCGAAACTTCTATAGATAATATTTTCAGCAACTTAAATTTTACAAGCTATCATGAAATCATGCTAAAGCCGTTGTACATAATTATATTCCTTTTGAGATAATATTATTTTATGCTTCGTTCACTCAATTTGTGAAATAAAATATTCTTCATAACACTTTTCTATAAGTTCTCGTGGAAACATTCTCAATGAGAACCTACTCTTAAATTCTCATGAATATTCTCGGAAATTTCCGAGTATATTCTCGCAATTTTGAGAATGTTCCGCAACTTGTACATTGCTACGAATAGGTTATAGGCAGAGATCGGAAAAATGTGCGTCATTGTTCGCATTAATATGGACATGACTCCAAAAGTTGATTAAATTAATAATTAAACGAATAATGCCGCAGACAGACCTGCTCGACGGGGTATTCTTTCTTTTTTTTTTTGTAGGTAAGTATTTTTATTAAATGTATTTTTAGCTTTTCTATTTAGGTTATTAGTTTTTATTTTAGATAAGATTTCTTTATTTGTATGCTTAATCCATAATTTAGAATAAAATTATACAATAAAGGCCATACTATAATTTCTCAATTTGATTTCGAAGCTTTAAGGTAACTATTTACAAAGGTTTTCATAGTTACCGGTGTCGAATAGGTAATTTTCTGAAATTGATTAAATGATTAATTCTACGAACAAATAAAACATGGAAGCCGCCTTACTGAATAGCATTTCCAAAATGGTCCTGAATTTTAGTTGACAAGTGTCACCCCCAGTGAATTTCAACGTCAACCTATAAAAACTTAAACCGCCATTTAAAAATAGTTGTGATTGGTCCATCAAAGTTTTGATTGGCTATATTCTATAAGCATATTTTGTCAAAGATGTTGCGCTGAAATATGCGCGGAAAAACGCTAAGTCCTGCCTATCTTAGCACAATTGAACAATTGTTTTTGGGGGCATTCTTGAGCTGGCGCTAGACGTCCATGTTTTATATGGTCGCAGGATTAATTATTTAATCAAATTTGGAGTCATGTCCATATTATTGCGAACAATGACGCACTTTTATCCGATCACTGGTTATAGGCAAGGTCTATGTCCAACAGTAGACTGTTTTAAGCTAATTATGTCATGATGCACGTTATTCAAATTTTGGATTTACATGCATTTTCAAGCATAAAAACGCTGGTTTCCCGCCAATTATTAACGACTTTTTGCTATTCCCCCCAATTTAACAATTGCTTAGCGCGAGGTCGCCATTTCGCGTCAGCGAATAAAAGAGAAACAGAATTAGGGTCCCGCCGGGTCTTTATTACATTTCCGTAGTTCATTGTTTCGTTAGGGTTCCGTAAAATGGCAGCTAATAGATTTATGAGTAATGTAGATAAATTTTTGAAAGAAATATCCGTAATTTAATAGAATAAGAATGGTTTATTTGATATAATCTCACTCCCAACTCTTCTCACGGGTGTCGTAAGAGCCGACTAAGGGAATGAACTTTCACTTATCATTCTTTGGTAGAAAATTGATGATGGGCATCATCACGCTTACCCAGCGTGGCGATTATGGGCATTTACCTCCTAATGCATTTATACGCATAGTTAACCCTTAATTTGGCAAATTTCAAAAAAATCGTGCGTTCTAGCCTCCTCGCCATTGTATAGAGCAGAAAATTCTGTCTTAAAAAAAAATACAAAAAGTGGGTCGAAGACCATGTTCATTGTGACGAACATTGCCAAATTAAGGGTTAAAAGGAAGGTTTCACGTCCAGCAGTGGACTGAGATAGGCTGACGATGTGATGTGATTTGGTGTCATACCATATAGAGCAATAAATACAAGTAGAAACGGTAAATAAATAAATATCTTGGGACATCTCACACAAATCAACCTAGTCCCACGGTAAGCTCATGAAGGTACCAGGCGATGATATATTTAATAAATAAATATAGATACTTAAATATATAGACAGCCATGACCAAGGAAAATAAAATTGTGATAAATTAAATAAAAAAATGCGCTCGCCGAGATTCGTGGACAAAGTTTGTCTATAAATATATTATTACTGTTACTAAATAAAACAACATTGATTTTCATTTTCGACGATTATTACAACTGTGGTAGAAATATTATACGTAAGGTACATTTTGTTTGTATGCTTGTGTGGATCGAGCGGTAAAACGCACGGCTACTACACAGCTATCGTGGGTTCAATCCCCGGCTCGTACCAATGAATTTTTCAAAACACGTATGTCCGAAATATCATTTGATATTTACAAGGGCATTACGGTGAAGGAAAACATCGCGAGGAAACCTGCATACATCTGCGAAGAAATTCAAGCGTGTACGTGTTTCCCCATCAAGTACTCCGCACGTTTGATTTCAAGATGCGGAAAAAGGGCCAGAATACAATACAATACAATACACAGTCGAGGTTGTACTTTATTTGGTACGGGACACAACACATTAAACAAACACCTGCACAATATGGGCAAAACAGATAGTCCTATATGCAGGGCCTGCATGGAAGAGGAGGAAACAGCAAAACATATTCTTCTAGAATGTAAACAGGTAACATACAGGAGTAGGCACTTGGGGACTCCACATATACTAAAGGAGGCATTTAGCAACCTGAAACATACACTGAGTTTCGTGGAGGAGCTTGGATGGTTGAAATAGGGCTACCTCGCTATCACGCAAAAAGGCACAATAGTTGTCGAGTTGCGGAAAAAACCCAGTAAAACTAACTAACTAACTAAGTTTATGTCGACGGCAGCAAAGAATAAAAGATTTTTCATCACACATGCTGTCTAAGCGCGCCATTGCTTGCGCGCGTAGCGGGAGTAATAGAAAAGTGAAATTCCCTAGGGAGTAATAGAAATGTCAGTACGTCATTTAATAATATTATGTCTTAAAACTTATTTTTTGGTTGGCAAGTGTGATGAAAAACATTGTATCCATCACGGTCGGTAAGCGGAATACTAACTCGAGTCATAAAAGCCCTCCGCCTGACGGCGTCGGGCTTCTAACACTCTCGTTAGTAATTCCGTACTTACCTCCCTTGATGCACAATGTACTAATCTGCAGAACTGCAATTTTACACTACAGGTGTTTTAAGGCAAAACAGTGTTTTTCTTTAAAATAATGAACCGATTTTCATAAAATTTAGCGCAATGCTTAAAAAAAGTAATACAAAGTTAGTTATTGGTTATAATTAAAAAAAATATATGTATTTATGGAAATAGCGTAGGTGTCTTTATTTACGCTAGATAATAGTAACTATAAATGAGGATAACTGCCATTTATCTTCCTATACACGGGAAAATCAAATTGCGTTTATAATTTTATGTTAGTCTGATTATAGTAAGTACACCCTGAAAACATATTTAGTTAAATAAAATATACTCACCCACATTAGTTTAGCATACATAATAATTAATAATGGAATCTCGCAAAAACTACCCGCACAATGACAAACGCGACACCTGACTGATATCTTTGTTTACATTTTTGTCAATATAAGGTACTCCAATGAATAAACGGACAACTTGCTATGACCGTTTCTACATCATCATGTTTTAAAACGTACATGAAGATGTCTTGAAATACTTCCGAAAAAATCTTAAATAATACGAATACAGTGCTGAAAATTAAATGCAACATAAAAGACGTTATTATAAGGTTATTTAAACAAAAAAGTGAATTTCGGTAAAATTGCATTTGTCCGTTTATTCTTTGCTGCCGTCGATGTGGTTCTCGATTTATTTATTCCGGTTGTCGTAACTTAAAATATACAGAACCCTTCGGATTTTGGTAGTTCCTCGTTCCGTGGCTCAATTACGACCCCAGCATAAAATGCGTTTTTCACGACCGCTAGCACTGTTATGTACTCTTACTAAGGGTTTTTTAACGGTGCCATATCGTTAAAGTATTCGCGCTAGGATTAAGGCTCCTTTATACTTTTCTTACGAATTTGCTCATCTTTGTGACACGAAGCGTGAAGAAGCATCTAGCGGGCCAGCAAGGCGGTGGCAACTGACAGGTTACTGCTTGTCTCCTGTTCGTTGCCGCCGCGATTTGGGCTCTACTTTTGACTTACGATCAGGTGGAGTGGAGCCACTTAATTGTT
>JALPQI010013490.1:0-31003 GCA_025490895.1 Thaumatotibia leucotreta | reverse complement strand
AATATTTGTGGTAGCTTTCCGGGCGGACCCTGCACGAGGTCCTACCACCAGAAACTGCCCTGCGTGATAGGGAGGGATTCTAAAGTGGAATCCTGAGCGTAATTAAGGATTCAAGCGTTAACGCCCAAGACGAAATAATTTTGATACCGTGTGACACATACTGCTTTTCACACCACTTATGAGAAAAATAAAATATATATCACATATTTAATATTTATGCAAATAATCGATTCTGAAGATTTTTTTATCAATTATGAAAGTACTGTTTATTTTCATATTTCATTGTAATTTTTTAGCCTGGCAATAGAAAGTCCTTGAACAGAAAAGTGCCACTTTGATCCCTCCTAGCAGGGAAGAAAAGACCCGTATTCGAATAGGTGGTGTGAAAACAATTTTATTCAACGTCACATTAAATATACACAGTTTTATATGAAATAATACAATACAACTAATACAAGTAAATTAAAACTAATAACTCGTACCGTATAAGTGTGCATGGAGTATTGTATGAAAAGGGGCTCGACACAGCATAATGCCTACATAACCATGGTACATTTAGCTACTACCTGCGACTGCTGGTTTTCAGTCGGACTCTTCCATTTATTTTAAGGTAGTATTGACGCATTATACCAGTAAATAAACTACTGAAACGGAATATTTCGCGCATATTAATTAATCTATGAAAATAACCACCGTAGTACGAAAAATTCCTAATATTCGATGGCCCGGTCAATGAACTACGTTGGGTACCTACATTGTGTACATAGCTAATTTCGTCCTACCTACTTAGGCTAGATTCGCCATGTTTTCATTATCAACATATTTTGCGAATACCTGTAGGTAATAAAGTTGATCCGATCATATCTCACTCTCCGCATACCTCGCTTAATCTTTGCCATAAAGCGCTGAAAACATATCCAAAGTAACACATCTCTGACGCATGTACTTACGAATGGTTGAAGAATGTGCCGAAGGTCGTCCCATGGCTGGTTCGGGCTTGCAGAAGAATAAACAGTGATGCAGTATTGTGAATACAAGTGTTGGTAGCAGGACCGAAATTTCATTTCCAATTTAAGCGGCAGACTAACATACTTGTGTTGTATGTTAGTGTGTACATTGTGTCTACTTATTATCTTTCTATGTATATTATTATATGTTTTCGGATCAGTCAAGTCAGGTGCGGTTCCAGGACTTCGTTGAGGGGGGAACACTGCCCTATGACATGAAAGTATTTTATACATAAAACTGCACCTAGACATACAAAAGTCCAGTGTGAGGGGGGGGGGGGTTGCAAGTGCCTCCATTGACCCCCCCCCTGAAAACCATCAGTTTTAAAGTAGGTAATGAATGCCACAGGGAACGAATAGAAATTTGTACATAATGTTTAACTATTTTTTTCATAGTGCTAAATTGCTAATAATACAACTGACAATAATATTACGATTTTAATTATAGAGTTACACCTACATATTTTTTACTTTGCACGCATGAAAATTAACATTAATACTGATCTCATTACATCGTATTTATGACCAAATTGTCTCAAGCAAGATGCGCTAAAGTAGTTAGGTTAGATACCTACTATAGGTACTAAGTTACATGGTCGCCACAAACATCAGCTCATCATTTCTTCGACGATTCAATAATGGTGCGTTTAAACCAAAAGAGCATTCGCTGTTCTAGCGCCCGTTCTACAAAATCAACCAATCACGTTTTGTGTACCGATCGAATTTCGTAGTGGGGGGTTAGAACAGCGAATGGTCTTTTAGTTTGAACGCACCTTTACATTAAAGCGATTAATTACATTAATTTAAGAATTCCATTAATATTGAGCCAAATAAAGGATTTAACAGGTAGAATTTATAAAATCTCTCTGTTATTCTACAAAACATTTGAGCTGGTTTTGGTATTAAACAACATTGTTTACAGTTATAGTTTTTATTATGTCAGTACCTACCTAATGATCTCTCCACATCCATCGATCACATGGTTCGGCAAAATCTATTTAAAAAACCCTTTATTTTTACGAAATAAGAGCTATAATAAACGACTCGTACAATATAGGTACTTTAAAAATGCGAAAGCGTCGATAGATTTAGGGAGACCCTAATTCTTCAAATGGAGTTTATCCTATTTGGGTTAATTAATCATCAGACTTTTTAAGAGACAGTTTTTTCTTAGAATGTCTGATGTACTTACCACCACTTTTAGTTGTATAGGTATTATTTTGGCCCCTTCGTAGCAAACCTTGATAATCCTAAACAATATTTTTAGTACAGATGGTGCCTTTTTTAGGCTCTAGAGCGAGAAGTGGGCGTTTTACGTTAGGTCCAAAACTTCGGAGGGCCACCTGTTCTAAAAAACATCGCCACTCGTTTAGAGTTTCATGTTTTTCGCACTTGTGTCGTAATGTACTATTTCAACACGACTGTGACTTTAGCGTTTAACAGCTGAACCATCATGTACACTCGCCACCAGATATATCGGAGTCGCCAACGTGCTCAAAAATATCTAAACAATATGCACTTAACGAAACAGCAATAGAGGCCTGCTCAGATATTTGTGACCACCCTGGCCGCTCTGATATATCTGATAGTGATTGTTGTACAGTCGAGGAATTTAATTTCCTACCCATTTCGTACCTTGTCACAGGGACAATCAATATGATAGCTGCTAGAACTGTCATGTTATAGCTACTATGACAAGGTACGAAATGGGTAGGAAATTAAATTCCTCGACCGTACGTTGAATCAGTCTTTACAAAGATTTAAATAATATATTCTGTACAAATAGGTCTCAGTACGAGTATCTCAATAAATGCAATAATTTATATTCCCCGCCCCTCTCGTCAAATATGGCGAAAAGCGATTATTCAAGTTACGATGCAAATCAGCCAAACAACGCCTACGCTTCAAAATCACCAAATTAGATGCCCATATTGGGAAACTTAGAACTATTACAGGCGCTAAACGCCAATAAACAGAAGTAAGAACAACTACTAATAGTGTAACGGAAGAGCGTCCATCTAAGTGGTAGGGCCAACGCGGATTCGAGTATTCCTAATGATCAACTATTGAAACGCTCGGAGAGACCAGTGAAACTTGATATGCAGCAAGAAGCATGAGCTTGTGCATAAATCACGCGAGGTCCTATAGGGGGGTCAAAGAAAAAATCACGAAAGATCACGTTAGGGGTGGGGCCGTACAAGGAGACCTCACGTGTATTTTTCTACGATGACCAAACTAAAATTTATTGTGAATTTTGCGGCCAGCGAGCGTTAAAAGTTGAATGCGAAAAATATACGTGAGCATGCTTTGGGGTAGCCAAGAAACTCACCAAACATCACCATTGGGTCAAAAAGTAGCCGAAAAAACCTCGCATGATTTTATGCATGAGCCCTATGAACGGAGAGCGTGCTTGCAAGTTCACTTGCGTCGACTCTGCAAGTGGTTACAAGAACTGTAGTGATGTTTAGTTTGTTCATTCCTTTGATAAGCTCGCGATTTCAGCCGTCAGTCGGGACTGAGCCACCGAGCGGAGTGCTCGTCCCTCGCCGCGGTTTCTCAACTTATCGTGCCGTATCCGGTCGTACTCGCAACTTTTAAATATCGAACTGCTCGGAGTGCGCTCCACAGAGGAATCCAGTGGCATGGTAATTTGTGATTTCTAAACGGATTTTGTTGAATTTTGGGATCCCGGGTTTGCCGCCTTTTGTCTTGATTTGTGATAGGTATTGTATTACGTAATGTGTGAGGGAAAGAGTTACACCTGTCGTCTGCAATCTGATCTCGTTAAGCGAAGTCCTGATGCTCCTAATTTTGGTATAAAATTATGCCTCAAATTTAACGTATGTAAAGATTGTGCAAAACTTTATCTATACTACTTAAACGCCCTTTAACCCCTTATTTAAATCGGACCACATTTTTCGAACCTTATATCATGCTTCAGGGTCATTCTTTGAAAATATGTCTGCGGTCTTATTCATCTGTCCTATACAAAATGTATGAAAAAGACAGAGGAATAAAACGCAACCGCAGACATATTTTCCAAGAATTACCCCTCACTTGAGTTCTTTCATTCGAATTCCATCGTCTATCTCAACGGAAAAAAAAACATGTGTGAACCAAAAGCTCTAACATATTGTAAGTTAAATAATTACAAATAATGGCCGCATCCTCAATAATAGGGCCAGGGTTAACACTCCATACTGTGGTTATCAAAGTAGGAACAATACGAAGGCTATGATTTGCGCAATCGTGACATGTCGCGTCCGCTGCTAATTTCAGCTGTGGACCAAGTAAACATTGCTTTGGTGCCATTGTACCTATTACCATTTCATAAATATGACAGCTTTTCGGTATAATTAAGACAAAGCTTTTGAAGTAATTATGAAAACACAAACTAAATTATTTGGGCATTTCTTCGAGCGTTTCAACTTGACTTCGGTGGCAGCCTTATCACACGGATCCCGTGACAAGATACAAGAACTTTTGGATATATTGGTAGACGTCTTTGATAACTACCAAGATGTCCAAAAAAAATATGATACACCCACGGAAATCGGGAAATAATGTTGCCACCGAAGTCACGGCGGTTGAAACGCTCGGAGAAATATCCATTTACTAACTAAATATTTTGATTTGTACTTTTATTTTTTCCCCAGTAGTCACACTACTTAATACTGTATAAATTATAAATATTGAGAAAGCTGAGCACGTGGGTTCGATTCCCACCTCGTACGTTGGTGATCTTGGTTGTTTTTTCTTTGGTATATGACATCCAATATATATAATGTACAAATCTTTTGCTGAATATCTAATGTCTACTAATTATAAGTTATCCCATTTAAAGGGGACACTGCACTTTTTGATTATTTGTCCACTTAGACATTATTAATGATCTCATCGTACGAGAACGAAGCTTTTAACGAGATCCTAAGAAAGCATTCCGTTAAATTCTTCTTCAAACTTATAAACATTTTATTAATATTAATTCGCCGTTTGACATCTAACTAAGTATCCCATTCTAATCGCGTCACATGTTTATATTTAAAGATACTATACTTACAATGGTTACATGTTATATGATATAGGTACCACTAAAAAGCTTTTGCTCTTGATTTCACATCATTTTAATGTTCCGTTTGTCTTCGAATTTCAGCCTTTTAGGTCTATCAGGACAGGACCTAACTATCCATCCTTATCAAGAACCTATTTCTAATGGGTCTGCTACTTTTTACAACATCTACATCCAAAGCTAATCCCGCTGTCTTCTTTTATCCTTTGTCACCAGTGGGACCTATTTGTTTACCACATTCAGGTCCGACCAACGTTTCGATGTCGGCAAATTTTGTCCAAAAATTGAGCCTCGACCCCAGATCTCGGACCTAAAATTCAGATCTCGGCCCTTAAATTGTTTAATGTTTGACCTTTCGTTGTGGTCACATTTTGTCAGCCATTCTTTGTGATGTTATCAATTTATCAGCATCAGGAAGCTCATCATACTATTTTCTTTAACCCTTTAATGGGTATTGGCCACACATTTGCCGTCATCGCACACTTAGATCAAAACAGTTTAAATTCAAAATGTATGTATTTATTGTTAAGATGCATTTAGACAAAACGAGCATTCGCTCATTCTATCCCCCACTCTACGAAATTCGTTCGTTACACAAAACGTGATTCGTCAAAATTCGTTGATGTCGTAGAGTGGGGGATAAAATGAGCGAATGCTCGTTTGGTATATTCGTGATCTAAAAAGTTCAAGAGTAGAGATTATATCTACTGTTTTGATCTAGGTGTGCGATTCATTTTATGAGAAATACACTTTCCTCAAAATCCTCCATACAAAAATGCAACATCACAGGTAAGGACCTAATATTTGGCGCGGATTATAATGCATATTATTGGACCTCACGAGGTAGCAATATCTCCTGATAGTTGCAATATCCTTTCGTGACCCTAAATTACAGGTACCTACAACTCTTGTAATCTTCGTTGCCACCCACGTCGTCAATAAATTTATAAGGGCCTTAATTCTTAAAATAGTTCAAAATAAGATCCCATAAATCTACTCTGTGTGAGACGCATAACTATTGATACAAACATCAACAATTTTAACGAACGATCGGTAGTTCTAATGTAACTTGAAATAAGGTTTATGAACGATCAAATATTTATAAATATTATTTAATACGATCAATTAACTGTGTCAATGTTGATACAGTGTCTACATATTGTGTCTATTCCCATCGACATTTACACTCGATCAATGGGAACCCTAGGCCACTCAGAACTAGAACTATGTAAAAATGACAAATAGTAAGAGATTTCCTGAAATCTGATTTGTAAAGTCACTATGACATAGTGGCCCGATGACATAGGATTCCAATTAGGTAAATGTATCTACTCCCAAGTTGACGTACTTATTCTATGAATTATTTTTAAGTCATTTTAGTATTATGAAATCTTAACCCATTCCATTTAATATATCGTTTAAATTTAGGCTGTATTATGTACTATTTTATACCATCAATAAAACAAATGACATGATGGGTGTATCTCGTTTTTATTATTTACTGTGTTGTATTTATACAGGGTGCTCGCGAGGAAACTTAAAGATTTTAATGCTGAATTCCTGAGCATATTTAGAGTATTTAATGTTATATAAAATATCCTGGATTCGGCTTGGTTCCGGAGATAATTAACCTTTTTTCGAAAAATGTTTTTCGACGTAACTCGTCATAAAAAATATTATGATTACAATGCTACCACAATGTGTTCTCTAATATTACCACACCTTTTGCCTGACAATCAAAAAATAAGAATAGACTTGACGAAAAAACCTGGTCCTAAAAAAACATTTAAAAAATTGTTGTTAATGTTATGATAAAAAGTATTGGAAATGTTAGTATTAAAAAATTCTAAAAAAAAAATTTGACATTAGGTCTCATAATACTTTTTGTTTATTTTGATGTCTAGAATACATAGTTGAAATCTTTCGGTTTCCTCGCGAGCACTCTGTATAATATCGTGTTTTTGTATATCAGTATAGTACCAGTGCGAAGCCGGGGCGGGTCGCTATATCATCGATAAATAAGAACGGGAACGGGAAGAATAAGAACGGGTCGCTATATAAGAATGAAATCCAAATTTAAAATCTAGGGTATCCCACGAGCAATGGAATCGTACTCATTGTATAAAACACGTCATGTTTCTGAAAAATTTCTACAAAACTGTAATACATATATCCGATATTTTGTTTTTATGCTTTTCACGTTCCAAATACCGAATTACAGTATAACAAACCTCGTTTTCCGCAAACGTACAACTCGGCACGGTTCTGTTCCATTGTCTCAACACTGCCGCACTAGGTATTAAATTATTGTTTGATCTGAGTAATAAGTTTGGTTTTATCAAGTGTGAAATGTGTGAACAACTCGTATCATCTGTTCGTGTGTTTTAACCTACATTTTTGAATGGAGAATTAAGTATATTGAATGTAATCAGTTAATTATGCGTCATCTTCTTATTTAACGTCTGATTTTTTTGCCAAGGGATAAAAATGTCAAATTATATGGATTTATTTCATATCTAAGGCAATTTAGTTATCATAAAAAAATATCTTAACAAATAAATGCAATGCCGCAAAATCGCAGCGATGGGTAGTAAAGTAACCGAGTGAAAAACATAGTAACAAACATTACGAAACGAGTCGAAATGAAGAGATTATGAGTAGGAAGAACCCAAAAACGTAGGTATTATTACTTCCCTGTTACACTTACGTACGAATTCACGAGTACAAGAGAGAGGCAACACTTCGTTCGTGGTTTGCGGTAGGGCCTCTGAGTTTTGAGATTATTTTTGGAAAACCCTTTGGCGAGTTCATATTGTTCATAACATAATAATAGTCTTAAAACAAAGTCTACGCTAAATGCAGTAATCTCACAATTGCAACTTAAGGTGCGAAGGTACCAAAACTTTACGATGCATAATCCTATAGGATATAGGTATCTAAATTAGTATACATAAGCCAATGGCAACATTATCACCTATTTGAAACTATCGTATAATGAATTCAAATTGCCATAATAGCTTGCACAGTGAAACCTGGTTAAATGGGATATGGTTTATACTAGGGCTCGCGGTCGTGTCCGGGTTTCGTGTCAACGTTTCTCATACCCGTGTTCGTGTTACACGTACACGGGTTTCTGGCCCGATTTACACGGGTAATTAAAGTCCGTGTAAATAATACCCGTCTACACGGATACACGGGTACACGGGTATTAATTACACGGACTTTAACTACCCGCGGGTTCGGGGACGGACGTCCTTGACGAGAAGCGTACGAATGGGTCGTGAGACTTAGATAGATAATCGAAAGGCTAATTTTGTCAAATAGACCTTATTGCGTAACAGATAGAGTCGAAATTTATAAAACCTCATCAAAAAGTTATATCGGCTGACCTTTCCTGAACAGGTAGTGTTTTGTAGTGTCGAACGAAGCTGCAGGTTACATTCATAATAGACCTTATTTGCATTTGCTCAAATTATTTCGAACCCGTTCGGTTCGGTCTTAAGTACCCGGGTACCCGGGTAGCACGCGGTTTCGTGTAAACGGTATCCGTGTATTGGACACGGACACGGGTACCCGGCGGGTTCGTGTAATTCGGGTTCTTAGTACCGACGGGGTTAAGAACACGGGTATCCGGTTTGGCGGGTTACACGTGTACCGTGAGCACTAGTTATACACCGTGTTTTTATTGATTTCCGTTAAATTGGACAGGTTACTTGGGACATTAATAGAAGTTGCCTGGTATATCGGCTTTTGTTAATTTCATAAAAACATTTTTTTGCGTTTTCATACATAATAATTGTAATGGCAAGTGTGAGAGAACCTTAAGAATAAGATCTCAGGTGGAATAACAGACTTTTAGTAACACTTTTACTAACCTTTGTTGCTAGGTAGGTAATTACTACTTACTTAAGTACTATCCCAAAGTTACATTTAACCTTTTTATTTTATTCTTGTTCATTCACTTGAAATTCACAATTCACATAAAAGTAATAACAGTAAACCATGTCCATGTCCGTAAAGCTTAAAATGACACCCGTAACTTCTGGAACATTAATAAAGGGTTTAGCAGCCTTACCGAACAAGAGGTGCCTTTCCCCACGGATGAAGTCAATATTTTAGGTGGTGTACTAGCAGGACCTAAGAATACTTCATGCTTAATATCAGCTCTAGATCTTCTTTTGTTTCAGAGTTATTCAAGATAATGTAAAATATACAGGGTGTCGTTGAAAGTGGCATATTTCGTAAACTGTTCAAGTTAGATCAACCAAACAAAATTGTGTTTGATAACAATAAAATAAACTACAAAATTCATATTTTTAACCTGCATCTTGTCCTTATTTTTCATAATAAAAAAAGGTTTCTTGTTTTTTTTTTCCATATTTTTTTTTATTTCACGCGGAGGTACACCTACAAAAAAAATATGCATACATAGCCACTAATGTCCACTGTATACACAAATAAAAATATTTCCGTAAATCATCGTGCGTCATGCCAAAAAAAAATTTTTTTCAGAAGTAGTCGTTACTGGCATACAAATAAAGTACTAGTGCAGTGTGAATATAAGTTAGTGTGTAGGTATACAATCTCTCGACACTTACCGCACAAAATATCATTGACGTAAATTGACTTATTAATCAATCAATCAAGCCATTTATTTCCAATAGAAGTTACATTGTTTTGTATACATGCATATTTACATAGATTAATTAAATAAATTATTAATAATATTAAAATTATAGCACTGTTTGCAACACTTCAATTAATTAAATAAAATTAAATCATTCCATTCTTTAACATAATCATTTTAGTGACTAAATATTATATTTAATTACTATTGGATGTCCATTTCTGGACGAAGGCCTTATTAATACATTTGCTTTATAAAAGAGAGATAAACATTTGACACATAGTATTGTTTTCGACATTTGATTTGTTGCATTTTCTGTTGGAAAATGGAAAAAATTAAGTGTAAGTCTTGTGAAAAAACGTTAAAAAATATATGTGGAAAGAAAAAATGCATACAAACTTGACAAGAGGCTGATTTATACACGGTGGAATTTAATCGGTGAACAGGAACCCATTTTTCTAATTCAGTAATCGATGGCGGTCACGTTTATGTAGTACTTAAGTGGAACCAAGTTTTTTTTTAGCATAACAAATTTTTACGTTGAAATTAAAATTTATTGTCACCCTACTAATGGTTTAGTCTGAAAAGTTTAATACCTCTTTTCAAACTATCAGCCATAGAAACTTAAAACATAAATGAGCAATAACCACTCACATACTTTAATTTTTGCGATAGACTCTATTCCTATGTAAAATAAGAGCGATGCATGGCTGATAGTTTGAAAAGAGGTATTAAACTTTTTAGACTATAAAACCATTAGTAGGGTGACAATAAATTTTAATTAAAGTTTAATTTCAACATAAAAATTTGTTATGCTAAAAAAAAACTTGGTTACACTTAAGTACTACATATACGTGACCGCCATCGATTACTGAATTAGAAAAATGGGTTCCTGTTCACCGATTAAATTCCACCGTGTATAGCAAATGCACTAATAAGTCAATTTACGTCAATGATATTTTGTGCGGTAAGTGTCGAGAGATTGTATACCTACACACTAACTTATGTTCACACTGCACTGGTACTTTATTTGTATGCCAGTAACGACTACTTCTGAAAAAAAATTTTTTTTGGCATGACGCACGATGATTTACGGAAATATTTTTATTTACGTATACAGTGGACATCAGTGGCTATGTATGCATATTTTTTTTGTAGGTGTACCTCCGCGTGAAATAAAAAAAAATATGGAAAAAAAAACAAGAAACCTTTTTTTATTATGAAAAATAAGGACAAGATGCAGGTTAAAAATATGAATTTTGTAGTTTATTTTATTGTTATCAAACACAATTTTGTTTGGTTGATCTAACTTGAACAGTTTACGAAATATGCCACTTTCAACGACACCCTGTATATTTTACATTATCTTGAATAACTCTGAAACAAAAGAAGATCTAGAGCTGATATTAAGCATGGAGTATTCTTAGGTCCTGCTAGTACACCACCTAAAATATTGACTTCATCCGTGGGGAAAGGCACCTCTTGTTCGGAAAGGCTGCTAAACCCTTTGTGTAATGTACGCGATTAAATCCCGTCACTTATCAGAATATGTTGCTTAGTAGAAGTTGGTATGTGTGTTATTGTCTCCGTACATGTAAATAAAAAAAATATAAATAGGTATCTTGGGCATCTTACACACATCGACCTCGTCCCACGGTAAGCTCAATTAAGGCTTGTGATGTGGGTACCAGGTGATGGTATATGTAATAGATAGATACATATAAATTCTTAAATTCATACACAGCCCCGACCAAGGAACAAATATTTGTGATAAGTCAATACACAAATGCCCGCGTTGGGATTCGAATTCGAATATGTGTTTCTCTATACGTTCTCTATGTTTTCAGCCTCCGTAGCCTTGTTAGTAGTGACCCTGCCTATGAAGCTGGAGGTTCCGGGTTCGAATCCCGGCAAGGGCATTATTTGTGTATTTATTTATCACAAATATTTGTTCTTTGGTCATGGTTGTCGTCTATGTATTTAAGTATCTTTATGTATCTATCTATGATATATATCGTCGCCTAGTACCCACATCACAAGCCTTAACGGAGCTTACAATGGGACTAGGTTGATTTGTGTAAGATGTCCCAAGATATTTATTTATTATTTATACACTACTAGTCCCAGGTTCCATTTACCCAGGCTCCACGTATCACCATAACTGCAGATTAATGTACTCTTCGACATTGGCCTGCGCCTCTCGCAAATTCGCTATTGTTCTTTTACTGCCGTCGTTAACTGTCAGTTACAGTGTTGCTGTTGCTTCATCTTGGGGACCTAGGGAATTCTCATCTCAGGATATGACTGATAGACATAAAATATTCTCATTTTCAACATTAGTTATGTGGTGGGAAAGAGGTGCCCGACAGAATTGAACCCCGCATTTCTGAGGTCCTAGTTCTGGGCGTTATAACGGTGACCTGCAGTTATGTAAATTTTACCTACTATTTCAGATACCTACTATTTTTTTTACTGAAAATATGTACGAGTAAGTATACAAAAAAATCAAAGTAACAATACGCAGAAATGAAAAAAGAATTTACAAAGAAGAAGTGCATGCGAAATGGTCTCATCTCAGTATGCTGCTATCGTTCCCAGCGCTTTTATTTAATTGCCAATATTCATTCATATATATACATTAATAGTTGAAGCCCATTTTTCTATCCGACAATGGTATACCCATATGGATGTATAACGAAACGCATAGGTACTTACGTGTAACTACTATGTATATTTTATACGAAATGGTATCGAATATTTTGTGACTTTAATCTCTGCTTAATTATTCCGCACCAAAGTTTTCTGTTTGAACCAATGGTTGAGTGGTCGAGAATGCCTTAAGGCATTAAGTCCACTATTTGTAGATACTTTTTTTCTAATTGTGCAATAAAGGTTTAATAAATGAATAAGACAAAGGTTTTAAGTAAGAACCTAAGATAAGAGCGCAAGTGCAACAAAGCAATGTCTGAATTGCTGCACATTACACATAATCTAACATGCTAATGTGTCTATCAACGGAGCATTGATGCAACTAGGAAGCGGGAGATCAAAGGGCCACTCTGTGAAATGCATCGATGGGCTATGTGAAAGATGAGTGCTGAAATTGGAGCTTCGGCAAGTAGATATGATAGTATAGTGATATATCCCGTAGGCCGTGTGGTGACGGCAGTAAGAATACATTTGTGACCACCCCAACTCCTCCTGCAGGTGTCGTAAGACTCGTAAGAGTCGACTAAGGGATTGAAGTATCACTGGCCATTATTTGATAAAAGATTGATGATGGGCAGCAGCGTCATCATAGTGGACACATTACTGCGATGCCAATCCGCTTGCCCAGCGTGGCCATTATGGGCATTTACCTCCTAATGCGTCTATACGCATAGTTAATAGGAGAGTCCAGTAGTGGACTATCATAGGCTGTTGATGATGATGATGATGATATCCCGCCCTTGGTGACAGCTGTGAGAATACTATGTTACCAGTGTTACCACCTCTACTCTTCGGTTGAGTCGCTAAAGGATTGACGTGTCACTGGCCATTTATTTACACAGCACCGTATGGCCAAGTTCATAAAAAAATCGCAAACAAACATAAAATAATGTTTGTACTTTTATTGCACACAGCAGATTTAATTTCCCTGCGCTATTTTAGAAATGAAACCATTAAATCTAAATATAGCGCCTACCTAAAGTCAAAGTTTACGTTACAGGCGTAAACTTGGCTTCCGTTTATTACGTCACATATGTTTGTTTAATTTTTTAAATAATAACATCAAATATCTTTATAGCAATTCATCATCATGGTATTTTGTTTTTCTAATCGATTTACAGCATCCTAATGGTGTATTGACCCATTTATTATGTTTATTTGATTTCGAATATATTTTGGGCCACCCTAAAACAAAACGAGCCGTATAAATTAAGATAACCCGCGGGTGGAAAATTATGATCAGATGAATTTACGAAGTAATCGCGCTGAGGCTGTACGTTATGTCATGTACGATTACCGCATAAAAACTTCGGATACATGGAACTAATGTAAATCTTTAAATACCGTTTGGTAGCCAAAGTTTCGTAACCAGCTTCGAAATGGGAATAAAATCCCAATAGGTAACTGGCTTTAAATCGGGACTTATCATTACCGATTTGTAACCAGGTTTGTACCAAATCCGGCTACGAGATGGAAAATTTATTCCCATTTCATAGCCGGCTACCAGGCGGGAAAACATATTTCCCTTTTGACAGCCAGCTCCCAAATCTGGCTACCAAACGGTACTAAAGTATGTAAACGGATACCGATTTATTTCAACTATGCATATATTCCACATTTCTAATGGTTGTGTAGAAGAGATTAGGAACATGCCCGTTGTCCCGAAGCCATAAAATAGTAAGCTCTTCACGAAACCCACAAATGAACTCAAATAGGTACCTACGTAATACCACACCAATTATACAAGGATTTCCGTGTCACCAAACATCCAACACCAAAGTCTAACTACTTTTGTAATTTTACTTATTGATTTCAATGACTAGACGTAAATTCGATTGCTAAATATTTTTTAAAATTTTAGTTTTTCATCCTAGCTGACTTCTGAAAGTACATTCTGTCTGTAGGATCAGTTATCATTATAACTCTTTAAAAACGTACCTAAACAGACATCTCTTGTCGATTTTCTTGCAACATAGTAATATAGCTTTGACATTGTGTTGTTATACAAAAGCTAAACCTGCCTGAAGAGTAAAAGCACGTAAGCCAGCAAGCTGTAATTTAGCTTTAAATTTTGGTTTTTGAATTACATAACGTATTGTTTTTGGGGTTGGCCTTTGTTCAGCAGTGGGAAACAATACTAGTCTAAAAATTAAAAAAGACCGGCCAAGTGCGAGTCGGACTCGCGCGCAAAGGGTTCCGTACCATTATAAATTTATTACTAAAAAAATACAGTTAAATCAACCTACCTCAAAAACTATAGGAGATAATTGAATCAAACCAAAAATCGTTGATAGAGTTTATTAATGTGCATAACATATATTTTTTTTAGAATTTTATATCGCGTAGTTTAAAAAATAGAGGGGGGGGGACACATTTTTCAGACTTTGAGAGCTGATATCTCGAAAACGATTTGCCTAAATAAAAATGAGATTTCTAAACCTTCATATCATTTTCAAAGACCTTTCTATTAATACCCTACACGCTTATATACAACTAAAATTTTTTTTCTATCCCTCAGTTACATGTATGGAGGGCCCCCACCCCAATGGTTTTTTTTACAATTTAGTACCATAATCCTGTAGCGGTTCATACAACACATATTCTTACCAAATTTCGTTACTGTAGCATTTATAGTTTCCGAGTAAATCGGCTGTGACAGACGGACAGACGGACAGACGGACAGACAGACATGACGAATCTATAAGGGTTCCGTTTTTGCCATTTTGGCTACGGAACCCTAATAAAAAAAGAGTATAGATTTGATCAAAACTATTGAGTACGTACGATTTGTACAGAGTTTTGGTCGTACTATACGCACGTAATATATGTATTTTTTGTTAATGGTGAGTTCGTGATCTACAAAGTTCGTAGATCTCAAATATACCCCTAAGAAGAAATAGATGATATTTGAGTTACTAGTGCTTTGTTTTAGGTATCTATCTATGTGTTATTCATATAAAAGTTATAACTCGATAAAATGGTTATTTATAAATTATTGTCATAAATTCTGTACATTTATAAAGCAGTAGTTACCTTTATTAATTTAAAAACTAACGAAAAACACGCAATTTTAGTCTTCGGTTTTATATTACCTTCTATTACTATTACACCACTATTTTCTATAAGAAATATAAGTACTTGTAATGATTCTGGAAAGTATTATATTTTGCATCTTTGTATATTTGCCAATATCATAAATTAAAATATGGTATGCTTTATTATTAGGAATGTGTTTTACAAGAAATGGGTAGTTTTTCGTTGCCAAGTTAGTTACACAAGTAATTGAGAATTTTGTTAAAAACCCCATAAAGGTGTAAATAAGTTCTTAAACTACTTGTTTAATTACACGCTGCGATTTAACCTAATAATAGGAGAAACGCGGTCGTCGCTCCTGCCGCGTGCGTTTGTTTACCGCCACGATCAATCAACTTGATGGATGTCGTTGAGATACTTTTTAACTTCTGCAATTTTAATTGGGTCGCCGCTTATCAGGCGGATTCGGTAAATGTTTGCGTACTGTTTTACGTAAACTAATAGATCGTGTCGTGATGTTAATGTTCGGAGTAATAATACCGTTTTTGACTACATACTACTCGTATTTACATTTTTATAATACGTTTCTTATGTTTAATTTATGTATTTATTATGTTTCGTTCTTAGCAAAATTATTGGGCAGTTTGTCAATGGATACTTTTTCTTTTTTGGCAGATTAAAGATTGTTTTAAAAAACTAAATATGACTTGCGTAATGGTATCAGTGTACCTACTTAGAATATGTTGATTGGGTTCATCAGGTTTGTGTCGGATATAGACATCGTAGGGGGTACTTCATCGCCCAAAAGGATTCGCCATAGGTACATACAGGTAGGGCCCGTGATTAATTTTCATGCAATCACGGGATTTGACATTGTATAATCACGAAGAGTAAGTCTGCAAGTGATTTTTTTATAAAGATGCACTTACCGCATTTCGTCACATCGGAACCCGATAGATCATCGGATTTATCGATCAATCAATCGTTAACTGTCAATGTCAGTGTGGCGCCCGGCTGTCTGCTTTCACGGGTCATTCACCCTTTAACCTATTCGAGGTGCGCTATGTTATGAATGTTATGATGCACTTGCGTTACTTGGGTCAGTAAACTTTTTTAACCGACTTCAAAATAAATATTTTTAATTATACATATTTTTTCTAATTTTGTTTGTATGTATTTTACTCGATATCTCCGTTGGCACCAAGTCAAAGGTCTTGGAGAAATTGGTTGAAATTTTTTTTTTATTTTGTGTACACGAGTATTTTGGATTCCATAATAACTTGTTTGTTTTTCTCCGATATTGATATAAATTGGTAGGCTGGTAGAGTACATAATGCTGAGCATGTCCATCTCTCATTTCTCACAATGTCCCTCGGAGGTTGTAAGGAGCTTTTTTGTTACCAGATTTTTTAACATATTGGTAACATAAATAGAAAATTGCAAACTTATAAAATATAAAATGTACCTACAAACTTTTTGTAAAATGCTTTATGGAGACAGACGGACAGACAAAGTAGATTCACCCAAAATCAATAAATCGTTTTTGTGTTGATATCATTATGGATTACATACCAACGTATGTGTTTAAATGAATAAAAATGCACGCATTCACATTCCGTCGCAATTATTTTAATTAAATACCAGTATTTTGGCCTCATTTATAATAACCAACAATTCAAAACAAATTAAAAATCAAACGCGATCCGAACACATTTCACGCTATCTTACTCCTAATAAATAACCCCCGACCTAAAGATAACAAGTAAAAAACGCCTAGAAACAATTCTAATCAACTGTGACTACGAGTTAACCGGTGTTTAATTTATGATTGTGATTAAATAAAAACCGGCCAAGTGTGAGTTAGACTCGCGTCGAAACGGTTCACGAATGTTGAGATTTTCGATGATATTTGAAAATACTATTCGGCTTCAGGTTTTTCTTTAAAAGCTATTCGGCGGAGCGGCATCAAGTAAATTTATATTGAAAGATTGATTTCTTTTTTATCACGTACATCACACATCTGGAGGTAAAAGTCAGTGAGAATAAATTTATGATTTGTTTTGTGACATCCTTTCAACTCACCGAAAAATAGACCGGTCTTACCCGAGTGTGCCTTATAGTTAATGAACTATTTTCTGTAATGTTTGCAAAGTATCAAGCCCGGTAGTTTAAGAGACAAGGCAATTTTTCGGCTTTTTTTTAATAACTCCAATATGATAATAAATTAAATCATAAAAAATGTATTTACAATTCTCACACTAAGCCCTTTCATTTGATGTATCACATCACATGATACAGTTTGCATTTTTTTTTAAATGACACAAAACAGACAGCTGTCTGTCTGTCAGACACGCGAGTGATCTTATAAGGGTTTTTCCTTTTGAGGTACGGAACACTAAAAATGTTAATTAATGAATATTGTTAAGTTTCGAACTTGGCTTGCGGCGCTGCTGTGACCCTTTTGTTTGTTTTTTAATAAATTGTCGGATTTGGATTCTACTACGAAACAGATATAAATATAATTTAATCATTACCTATTTGAATAGTTTAATCATTATAAATGCAAAAAAAATAATAGGACACAAATTGAAAATAAATATTACCCTTCTGTAAAAAATACATAGCTCATAAATACAAAATATCTAAAATGTTTTGGGACACTGTAAATATAATTAGTTACATACACATTAATATATTCTTATTTTTAATAATTTTTTCGTAGTTTTGTATATGCCTAGGCATACTATACATAATCGTGTTTTATGTTATAAAACTAAATTTAAAATAAGCAAATATAACTAAACTAAATCTAAAAATGTCCCCCGCGGGCTCTCTGCCCCCGACATGGTTCAAATATACCCCTACTGACATAGACAGGTAGGGTAGGATACCTATACCTACCTCACCTACCTGTCAATAGCTTACCGCCGGATCGCAAGGCTTATTGAGATTTATTTTACTTAAAATTATGATTCTATTTTATTATCTGTTATTTCGAACTTACATTTCGGTTTATTTTGCTAAGCACGACTCATATGTACCATATTTATGTATCTGAACGCCACCAGTAATTTTTAGTGATCGGAACTTTGAGTGCAAAACTTTAACAAAACTTTTCAAGTGCACATGAAAGAGCACAGAAAACCGAGTGTAGGTGATAACTTATAAAAACGTCTCGATCGCGTTTACGTTTTCATCGTCATTTGTATGAAATTGACGATGAAAACGTTAACGCGATCGAGACGTTTTTTATAAGTTATCACCTTCACTCGGCCTTTAGTACATATCCATAAAATATACCTACATACTCTACATAGATATACAAAATGTTTAATATTCAAAGGCTTCAAGATAGGCAATAAAATCGGATACAATTTTTTCAATAATATTCGTATTTTTCTTGCCTAAAGTTCTATGACAATTTTTAAAGTTTTGTTAAAGTTTTGCACCTATTGTTCCGATGACTAGCCAATTAGCTAATATTATCTTATTACCAGGTCACGCAGAGTATCTTAGCTCTTCGAATCGGACGTCGAACCGTTAATCAAGCGCTTAAAACATGCATTATCCCCAACAGCATGATCAAAACCCTCAAACGCCGGCGCTATGACACTCAAAAGCTAAAAGCACAATTATCTATCACAATCCCTCTAAAACCCTCAAAAATATATAAACGAACTTGTACCTTATCCCTTTGTAATAACACGAAAGATCTACATATTTAAGAGTTCAACTGAACGTTATCGTCGTTTTAGTAGCCGGCGCAATTCGATCAAACCGATCCCTCGTAGATCAAACGCACGCGCATAGAGACGCTTAACTGACAACATGACCTTTGTTGCAAAGGAAATAAGGAATGTTTTAGTTTATAAGTGTGAACTATAGATCATCGCTTGTTGACATCCTAATTGACATGAAACCGGCTTTGACAGTACTATTTTTAAGCTGTTACGTAATTTATCTTGGTAACTGTCGTGCTGTCATAGCAAATCTGTTGCTAATGGTAACTTGCGTGTACGATGTAAATTACATGACATGGCGCTACAATTCTTTTATTGTTTTAAGGGGCGTACCACCAGTGGCCTATTTCACCATAATTACAAGTGTGACAATTGTAAAATATCACTGTTACTGACGTCACAGTCCTCCGTAGGCTACGGCTACCGGTTACTATCAGTTGGTCCATGTGCTTGTTTGCTACCAACATAAAATTATTACGAATAACGTTATTATATCGTTAATAAACTACTTTTTCATCACACTTGCTGCCTAAGCGCGCCAATTGTTTGCGTGCGCAGCGGGAGTAATAGAAAAGTTAAATTCCCTAGGGAGTAATAGTAATGCCAGTATACGTCATTTAATCATGTTATTTCTTTAACTTATTTTTTTGTCGGCAAGTGTGATGAAAAACATTGTATGTTGTATGCATCACGGTCGGTAAGCGGAATACTAACTCGAGTCATAAAAGCCCTCCGCCTGAAGGCGTCGGGCTTCTAACACTCTCGTTAGTAATTCCATACTTATCTCCCTTGATGCACAATGTACTATTTATTTTCCGAAACCTGTGACAATTGTCGCGAGGCTTAGTACAATTTTCATTAAATCTTGACATGAGGTTCGGCATTAAAAAATGTCGGAATTTCGCTACAATTGTCGTGTTTTTTGTGACAATTGTAATTTTGCTTCGCAAAAAAGTAGTTATTTACTGCTGATTTATTAAAGTTCCTGCACTACATTTTATGTTGGTGGCAAACAAACGCACGGCTCTTTCGTGGGTAAGCGGTAACTCTAGCCTAAAGACGCCCCCGATTGGAGAAACAGAAAATTTACAATTGTAGCACCTTGTCAATGTGGTGAAATTGGGGCCAGAATGTCCCTTATGAAATGCTATTGACTTGTACGGAAGCTATTAAGTTTATAAAGTTACATAAGCGTTTTATAAAGTTACATTTTACAATTTCGCTGTTTGCCTCTCTAACGCACGCACGTATTGGCTAGAAAGAGAGGCAAACAGCAAAATTGTAAATTGTAACTTTATAAAACGCGACCCTGGAATGCAGAGATGGGCAAAAATGGATTTTGTAGTTCGTGGTACGCTGATTACTCCTGTAAATTACATTAGTATGTGTATTTCCATTAACGTTTTTTTCCCTAGCCGCGCCTGTAAATCATACTTCACAGCTTATTTTGATTTATAATTATAAGAAACATAACATCAATATTTTATTGCAATAACAACGTTACCTGAACTTAATTCTCCAGGTCAGCCTCCGTAGCCTAGTTGGTAGTGTAGTAACCCTGCCTACGAAGCTGGAGGTTCCGGGTTCGAATCCCGGCGAGGGCATTATTTGTGTATTTATTTATCACAAATATTTATTCCTTGGTCATGGCTGTCTATGTATTTAAGTATCTATATGTATCTATCTATTATATAATTATATCGTCGCCTAGGAACCACATCACAAGCCTTAACTGAGCTTACCGTGGGACTAGGTTGATTCGTATAAGATGTCCCAAGATATATTATTTATTTATTTAAATTTTCTGTTTTTATATATGACGAGAAAGCTCGACGCAAGGGGTACTACAAATAAATATCAAAATGCTGGACTTCCTCGAAATCATTAAATTTGGAAACTAAATTATAAATACCCATTTCCCCTATATTTCTAGGTAGGTGCCCTTAAATTGAACTGAACCTCCTGATAACGCCTCTTTCCGCGAAGGTACTTGTTATGTTTGGTGTTGATATCTAGTAATATAAAAATAATAACAAAATCGACATAGGTCGCAAACAAAATAACATAGGTAATGAATAACTTACATAACCTTACTTTCCAGGAATTGCCTTATCGAAAGGATTGGTCGAAGTAAATATATGTACTAGTAAAATACCTAAAAAACAAGAGAGTAGATAAAAGCAATTAATAACTTAATTTCTGAGGAATGAACCATTATATTTTGGGTAACATAAATATTTAAAATATTATTTAGAATCGGGACTGCGGCAAACCTTGACGGCGATGGCGAGAAGAACAATGCCTTCGATATAACCTGGTGGAAGATAGGTAAAATCCGGGATGCGTGGAAGGGAAGGAGGGAAGCCTTTGCCCAGCAGTTGGACAATCTAGACTCGTATAAATATAGTACATTACTATAGAGGACGGGAAACGAAGGGATACAGGCCAAGTAGATATATCTGGCCGAAGGAACTGAGGCCAGATAGGAATACGCGGCCTGTAACCCTGTTTCTTGCCGAGATTTGTATAGTGCTTTTCTCAAACTTGCCATGAAATAAAACGAACTGATTTCGCCGAACCATACTATTTGATTTGTAAATAAACTAATAGTACAGTATCGTATAACATTAAAAATATATTCGCGCCTAATTTATTTTTTAATCTGTTTGAGGTATCCTTTTAACTGATGGTATAGACATTAGTTCTTAGGTTTTTTTTTTCTGTGGCTGAATGTCAAGACATTGTGTCACAATTTGACGTTTCAAAACAAAAGACAGTATGTTTGCAGTCCTAGTCCTAGGTGTTAAATAAATACATGAAATCTCTTTACATATCATCTTAGCATATGACACCGGATACATAGTATTTCCGGGTTTAATTTAAAGTAAGTAACATCAACATTCCGTAGCAAGTTTGAGAAAAATACATCATTTAGAGAGTAATTGTGGAGTAGGTAACCGTTGTCTGGGTTTCGAAAAACTATTGGAAATTGGAAACTTGGATATTCACAGATAGTTAGGTTACGAGTAGAAGGATTTTGCTTTTGGAGTTATTTATTTATTTTTAACACCTAATATACACGGCATTACTACTACTGTCGGATAAAATGGTATCCATGGATTCTATAGAGAACCGTCACTGTGTAAAGAAAACCCTATCCTGCGAAGCGTATTCAGACCTCTATGACGTCTCGACGACGACTAATTCCACTTAATGTTATCTTCATTGTTATTAAAGTTATTATGAAGCATTATTTGTATTGGTTTGCTATTTCGAGTGTAGTATATCTTTGCAGTTCTGGGAAAAAATATGAATCGTACGGCGGTGCAACAGAACAACACTGAGTGTAGGTAAAGAGTTGATTTATGACTTTTATGATGTTGTTGTTTAAAGCGTTAATAGACGTTCGAACATGGTCCACTCCGCACCGCGAACTTGGTCCGCTCCGTACCAAATTCGATGGTGTGTTCAGCGGTCCGCCGACATTATTATTATTATTGACGGTGCGGTCGGTTCGATGGTTTTCCCACAGGATTTGGTGCGGTCCGCACCAAGTTCGCTCGTGTGGACGGCGCCACCGCACCGTACAGCGCTTACTTGTAGGTAATTAATTAAAAGTAAACAAACAATTCGTAAATTTTCGGGTATTTATGAAATTTATAGACATAACAGTGTCTCATAAATAATAATGTGCCAAAATGTAATTATTATTATTATTTTTTTTATTTTTTCTTCAAATATTAGTATGGATAATAATGTTATTTTCTGTATGTGACTTGTAAAATTATTGTATTTTATCAATAAGATTTGATTGATTGATCGATTGTAGCGACGATGGTTGCCACAACTAACGCGTTTTTTAGCTTTTTTGGATAAAATCGGAGGCATATCGACGTGATCACTGTCTGGTAGCACGAAACGCACTGGACCGTTTTTGAACGGTGCGATGGTGTGGCGAGTCGAGCGCACGTACGGACCGTACCAAGTTCGCGGTGCGGAGTGGACCATATTCGAACGTCTATTAACACTATTATACCAAACGTCAGTAGAATCTAAAAAAATGTAAACAAATACGTCTGTTTTCCCATAGCATTTGACGTCCATAGTGTTGAAAATTCCCGTTTCTTTCCAAACAGTTCGTTTTTTCCGGGTTTCTTTTCTTCTTTCAATCATTTTAACTAAAATTGTAGGTACATGATGGTTAAGATTTTAAGTTGGTGATGAGACCAACTGTTCTAAAAGTGTGTGATTAAGGTATAATTCAAGTTTTTAGGTTTGTTTACTTTTGTTTGTTTTGTTACTGACAAACGGTATAGGTAAAATGTTGATTTATGAATTTATTATGTTGTTGTACCTTCAACGCTTGAAAACGAATTATACTTACGCTTTTTTTATGTGACGAAGGTAGACAACTGAGCTCTCAGCCTACCTGATGGAAAGCGGGAACTGAGGCCCATGGACATAGTGACCAAAAATCGCCTATGCGCTGCCTACCCTGAGGACGTAGATGGATTGCCTCTATGCCTGTAATTACACCGGCTATATCTTACCCCTAAACCGGAGCAGTACTAACTATTTAGCGGCAGGTTAACGGGTAATACGGTAGCTATCCGTGCGGACCCTACACGAGGTCCTACCACCCGCAAAGTTAATAGGAGAGGCCTACGTCCAGCAGTGGACTGAGATAGGCTGATGATATGAAGTGGTACATACCTACGGCACATACATACCCACCGTATCGGCAAGCTGAAGTGGCAGTGGGCTGGCCATATTAGCCGTAGAACCGACAACCGTTGGGGTAAACGAGTTCTTGAGTGGAGACCGCGTCTCAGCAAGCGTAGTGTAGGACGCCCTCAGGCAAGGTGGAGCGACGATTTGCGCAGGATGGCTCGCAGGAGCTGGATGCGAGCAGCCGAAGATCGAAAACGGTGGCGTGAAATTGGGGAGGCCTATGTCCAGCAGTGGACTGCGATAGGCTGATGATGACCTACGGTAGAATTTTTGGCTGGTGTTGAATACACCAGGCTAAATCTAAACGCCTGTTCGATCGCGTGATAAGCTAGGATTATCATTAAACGCTCAACCTAGTGCTCGTCTAAGGTCAAATTTAGGGCTTCAGCACGTGGCTTCATTGATTAGTCTATCTGATTTCTTTACATAGTTTGATAGATAGGTCAGGGTGCTTTGACAAGTTGCTAATCACTAACGCTTAATCGTCAGTCGTAAACGAAAGGCAGCTAACTGTAGTTGTCGCACTAATATGAAAGAGGGAAACTACGATACGCTACCAAGCGTTAGCGATTGGCGACTTGGCTAAGCATCCAGAAGACTTACCGCGAACAACGCACGAATTGTTGCATCTCTGTTGCACTTGTAAATTCGAACGTAAGTGTGACAGGACGGCAACATCGCTGCTTTGCGACAAAACCGTGATATCTCAGTATAAAATAGTTTCTGAAATAAAAGATATAAATTAAAAACACTTAAAAAATCTTTCTCTACTTTTTTTTACTGGTAATATATATTTATAAAACGAAAAAGAAATTTTCGTCCCAAACTTTCATAATATTTTTGGGTATGGGTAAAGGCAAAGGCCCGGTAGTAAAAGTTGGTCAGTATGACTTAGGCACTGGTCTCACCGCGAGCTACTAAGCTATAAACACGAACAAAAGATACGCACACCCGTGTAAATAAAAGAGACACGGCTTTACTCGCCCGGCGGTGATAGCTGATAGCTAGGCGAGTATCGCCGTGTCTCTTAGCCGATAGTTCATAGCTTAGTTGTTCGCGGTGAGACCAGTGCCTTATACATTCACAGGTTTCTTTCTTTGCTCTACTATGTGATACATACTGTATAGGGAGAGGGAATGATGAGGAAGATTACCCAACCCTCGATATGTGAAAAATCTGTCTCGATGTCTGAAAAATGTGTTTTAAATTTTATTTTCCGAATACAACATAAAAGAAAGATGATGCTTAAATCAGACTATAGTATTAAATATGATAATCATAATATCAAAGTGACCGTTGTCGTCTGACGTTCTAAAACTGTGAAATTAGCTCCCCATATTAAAGTGGAATGCGGCAGTGGTTCTAAAACTCTGGCTAAAATCGGCTCTTAAGTCCCTGTGGTAGGATCCAATTTTCTCTCATAGATGGACCACTGACATGTAACAGATGACGGGACGAGTTGTTTACATATTAATCTGGAATACTTACAAACATTTCTATATCGTAAACGATGCTATTATGATTAAGCAGACATTAAAGAGTAAATGGGTCGCTTATACAGTCGCTATCAGGGGCCAATACCACAAAACTTTACAACTTTTACAAGCGTACAATTCTACAAAATTGACAACTTTTTGTATGGGAATTTATACATTTTTGTATAATTGTACGCTTGTAAAGTTTTGTGGGATTGGCCACAGATATATCGTTGCGTCCGGAGTGCTCAAAAATATCTGAACACGCCTTATGGCAATAAAGGCGTGTTCCGATATTTTTGAACGCTCCAGACGCTATGATATATCTGATGGCGGTAAAAGGTGCCCGGGTGGACGGGGAAAAAATTTTGGAGAATATTCCTGAACATATTTAGATACTAAAATGTCATGTGAAGTTCTGGCAAATTTCAATGATTATGTATTTTTTTCGAAAAATTTATATAATAATTATTTTGATTGCGTTATTAGGCGCTAGGCCTATCCTGAACATATTTAGATACTAAAATGTCATGTGAAGTTCTGGCAAATTTCAATGATTATGTATTTTTTTCGAAAAATTTATATAATAATTATTTTGATTGCGTTATTAGGCGCTAGGTAGTTTAGTTTAAAAATAATAATTCATAACTCTGACGACGGAACCCTAAAAATAGGTTCCTTTGTAAAGTTGTATCTACTATCTACCTTAAATATAAAGGTTATTGCAAAGGAATAAGGTCCACTGATCAGTATTATCGGTGTCCAAAAGCTCATATGTTATTTCAGTTAGGATATTTGTTTACAAACAATAGATGACTCGGCATCGGCGCAGGAGTGTTTTGGGAAAGTTCGTCGATGCGTTATCCGTACTTTCCCTTTCCCTGTTAATACCGTCAAGAGCGAAAAAAAACATGTCCAATGCTATAAATCAGGGCAAATTCACGCCTTATTCTGTTAAAAGTAAGGTGGTTTTTCCTTATGTATGTAATTTAAATTGACTACACATGTTCTTTCCGTGGATCCTTCATTTGGCCTACATTCATTGTTGACTTTGCCGCTGCCTGTGTAAGAAAACATGTGTCGACTTTTCGAATTGTGATCGTTCATGACGTCTATACAGAATGTAACAAAAATAGGGATGGAAATAATGGTACAGTCGGCTCTAATAATTATGTATACGATTTTGATACTTATGCCTTTGACATACGTTCCGAAATGTATACATATTATTAGACGTAACTGTACCTAAATAGTGCACCTTTATTAACCCTTAATTTGACAAAAGTAGAGAATAGTCGTGTGTTCAAGCCTCCTTGGAACTCAATAATGTTCATAATTCGGAAAAAATACAAAAAGTAGGTAAAATATCATGTTCAGTATTTTGGACGTTGTCCAATTAAGGGTTAACAAGACCTTAGCCCATAATATGGTAGTCTTCGTTTACAATGATTCGAAAACGATGTAATTCTAGTTTTAAATGACTTTGTCGTAAAAAATGCCATGAAGATTTATTCAATACCATTAAATTGTTTACTACTTAGTCTGTAAACTAAATGACATAATAGTTCATAGGTTGCGCATAGATTGATTGACGGCATCGCCATGACATCGTTATAAGACTAGATACAGCCTATTCCTCGTCAAACCTTTTCCTTGCCTTAACCTGTTTCTAGGCCTCAAGGATCTCCCGATTCCAGCGGGTATTTAAAATCAAATGTATTATGTCCAAGTGATTTAAAACGATTTAAAATACCTAAACTCCCATCTAACTTGAACAAAAATTATTAATAAGGTTCTAAATTCTATAGTGGTCTATGTGGTCGATGTAGGTACTATGCCTAGAAAAGAGTTAACCACTTTAACTAGTAATCAAGTTTCTAACCTATAAATACACCTTTTTAGGGTACCGCACCAAATAAGTACCGCACCGCACCGTAGAAAATAAGGAACCCAAATAGTTTCGCATGTCGGCCTGTCTTTCTGTCCGTAGCATAGCTCAGTAAACACTGTACATCACGCCTTTCGCAAAAAATAAACTTTCAAGACGCGCTCGAATTTCTACGAAAACGCTTTTTGAGACGAGTAGTCTAATTTTCCAAGGCTTTCATGAATCTTACTGCTCAGCGCACCCATCGCATTTTTTTCTCAGCACAAGATAGGCAACTGAAAAGCTCAATCCGTGTCATCGACATGTTTACTCTCGCCAGATGTTCATTGCTCCACATCTGACCCATCTGGGTAACGGCGGCTTAGCCACGAACACGAGCGAATTGCGGTGCGCAAGCGTTTTATCTGGCCTACTACCGCGAACACCGAAGCTCGTAAATTTCGAGGAATTGTCTCTGTCACTCCAACGAAGACCACATTAGAGTGACAGAGAAAAATCCCAGATTTTTGCGGATTTCGGAGTTCACGGTAGGGTCGCTGTTCATTGCGCGGTCTTCACGCGCTACGTGCGGTGGGAACACATCCAATGATTAGGAAAAGGGCGGATTTTTATTTTGTTGTAGTTTTTTAAAATTTTCCAAATTTGGACTTTTTTACATTTTTTCTACTCAGAATCACGAGCTCTTTCGATCCTGATAGAAATAAAAAAGTTTCTCAAAAAAATTCCATTGAGTTACTATTTTTCATACACTTTCTTCGACCGTAACTCAGTGGAAGACAAAAAAATTTATGGAATTCTTGGGACACTTTTTTCTTCTAATGAGGATCGCAAGAGCTCGCGATTCGGAGTAGAAAAAATACGAAAATATCCAAATTTGATAAAAACTACAACAAAATAAAAATGCACCCAAAAACGCTTGCCGCGTCGCTAATGTCGCTATTCGCGCGTTTCCGTGGCCGAACCGTAAGGCGTTCGAACACATTCTTTCATCTCAATTGCGGACAATAGTCACAATCAAGCACGGACTGCTTCTACTTGAATATTTGTAACCGAGTTCATAACTTGTCACTTACTGTTTTGATGTGGTAACGCCAACGCGGTCAATTGGATCATCGGTGAACCTTATAACAATGAGCATAAAGGGCATAAATGGTCTGTGAATATATTTAACATTTTTCCAGGCTCCGAAAACTAGCGGGTTTTCCCACAATCGAATATTTTCCAAATTGTCTGTCAATATTCTGGTAATTTTAAGACAAGTCATGTAGCTCTTAAGCACAAGCAAATTTTGAACCACAAGCTGAAACGATAAGGTTAAAATTTTATTGACAGTTGTGCTCGCTATAGTGTACTTTGCCTGGAAAAGTGTTAAAATTAAAACGTTATAAATTATTTGTGACCGACCCTCAAAAAACTAGATACCTAATAGACAAATGCCCAAAAATAATATATGTCTCATTGCACCTTAATTCTGTGTAATAAGAACGTCGTAACATATTCTGTCGATACATATTCACCACGAACCAAGTCACTACGACCATACTGAAATTGTGGTGGAGAGTTGGAGACATAAATATATTTTTTGAATCCAAAAGTGTCTTCAGCGTTATCATTTTTATTGCACTGACTTTGTCAGGATTTACTTTTTACCCGGAGACTAAAGGAGAGTATCAAGGAAGACTTGAATGAATTATATTCGTAACTCGCTTTGTTCCTTTAGAAAGCAAGCACCTGTTTATTCCGGACTCCGCCAGGACTCAAGAATGTGTCCTAACTTTGCATAGTTTGCATATTCACAATCCTTTTTACGCAGTTTGGTTTTATAAAACCAGTATAAGTACACCTGTGTACTACCTGTATAGTTATAACGGTTTTTTCATATTCTTTCAATTCAATTCAATTCAATATCTTTAATGTAAAAAACACATGTCAATAGTCAATTATACAATCATACAAATAAAATATACTATACTAAATAAACATCAATAAAAATCAAAATCCTAATTACATCAAATTTCAAATTAAGAATAACAAAAATTAATAAGAATAACGAAAATTAATTAAATTAATATAAAATGTCACAATTATTAATCAACTAACCATATTAATAAAACTTACTACATAAATACAATAAAAATATTATAACCCAAATACATTGCAATTCAAATTAGAAATAAATAATGTCAAACAATCATAAGTATAATAAAAATTAACATAAATGTCACTAAAATATCAGATTTCAAATTATTTAATGTTATATTTACTATAAAACTCCCGAATAGTAAAAAATGCTTTTTGTATCAAGAAAGCTTTCAATTCCTTAACAAACTGGTCATAAGAAGCCGCCTCTTTGATCTCACGATCCAGGCTGTTAAAAATTTAATGCCAACAAACAAATACTCAACTCTTTACAAATACTCTTGATTTTATGGAAGGAGAAACTAATTAATGAAGAGTTTCGAAACGTTGGAGCCACACATAAGACTGCTCAATGTAGTATTACAAAGCCGGATTGCATAGCTATAGGCAAACTAAATATTGTAAACCGTAGCGTAACTTACCTTCTGCTTGATGGAACTAGCTCTAGCCTGTGAAAGTATCCTACTGCTGAGCAAATGCCTATTATCTTTGTAAAATTAGGATTTGGTGTTTGCAACAACTATCTGCCACTTTTTATAGTCGTCCTACGATCGTTTTTGTATTACCTTTGCCCCGGGGATTGGCGAGGTTCAGTAGTCGCCAATTTGACTTGCTTCACAACTCTAATTAAGGTTAACTCTGCGAAAACGACAGTATAGACATATCTACAGGCATTTCCTTGTATCGACTTCTTTATTTCCATATGTAGATGTCTATAAGATACTGAGTATGGTTTAAAGAGCATAGCACTGCCTTACCCACTGTGCCACATCATCAATTCATCAGTGTTAGTATACAAGTACCTGAGTTTTTGCCTTACCTATGTTATTTATTATTTATTTATTTCATATAAATTTCAACATGCACCTTACAGCTAACGCCAAAGCTGCACAAGTTGGAAACATGAACAACTTAAATATAAACAACAATACAATTTGTATAACACAAATGACATAGCATAATCTAAGATATTGAACTTTCAGGCATCTCGCTCTCTAGCACTCTAATACACTCCATAATCAGTCGCCCCATCGTAGTTACAAACAAATCACATTCAGGCTGTGCTTCAAGCATAGAGTTGAGCAGAGAGTGTGCGCGCGCGACCGGCTTGTGCGCGTGCGCGCGCCGCCCTCCGCCAGCAGCGGGTGGCGACGCGCGCGCGTGGACTGGTTAGGTACAAACAGCCGCACAAAAGCCTCCACAAGTTGGACGCAGTCGATTTTATTTCGGAGAATGCCCAGGGTAAATTTGGCTAGCGAAACCGACCTCCGCATCTGCAGTGAGTCATATCTTAGTTGCGCCTGTAAAAATAATGTGGGATACATATAGGGATAATAATGATGCGTCCTCTTATAGAGTGTTCTGAGGAACACCTTCTGGACTTGTTCCAGCATAAGAATAATATATTTATTCTCATGAGGACTCCAAACTATTGAGTTTATCTCTAAAACACTCCGGACTAGTGCAGCGTAGAGCACGCGAGTAGCATGCACACTCAATGTTGCAGAATTGCGGAGAACAAATCCGAGCCTTTGGTATGCCGCGTTAGTCACAGACGTGACATGATCGCGAAATGTAACCGCGG